>JAZGTJ010018376.1:0-11480 GCA_036877575.1 Botia almorhae | reverse complement strand
ATGTGACGGGCACACTGAGGCAGGGCTGCCCGGGGGCAGCTGGGTTGCTATCGACAGACACATTACGGATCAGAAACCAGCGGAAAGAAGCCATTAGGGAGAACCAGGGGCCCAGAGAGTAAAAGCCATAGGAACCATCTCTGTAATGATAGAGTGGAGAAAGAGAACAGACAATGGCAGCTGAGATAAAGAGGGAGAAAACAAATAGAGATCTTGAAGAGGAGAGGAAGAGATCGGAAAAAGCAGGACGGATAGTCGATGTGAGGAATAAAAAAAGATTTGGTGGGTGTGATTGCTGTAAGAGAGCTGTTTAGGAGCTCTTGTAACTCCAGTGGACTATGTAAATATACTGCGTACATAAAGCCAGTGTGCGGTAAAACTCATCTGTGTATTGTAGGTAATATACCAGTTAAATCCAGGGCTGTTTATTAAGTTCAAGGCCTGAACAACATATTGTGGCTCACCTCACAAGATAATTAAGGTTAGTCTGACTCTCCAGTCCTAATTCGAACCCGAAACGCAACTATAACTTGCCTTTAGCTACTGTGGCACCTCCTGTGTTTCAACAGCTGCTCCATGAGATGGGGGTGAGAGGTTGGACAGGTGCATTTAGCTTGCAGCTAAGATACACAAAAGCTAGCCTCTTGTGCTCACAGCCTGGCCTACTTCTGTCCATTTTTGAGAAGGGAAAGAAAGTCTTTGGAACAGAGGCAAAAAAGTGTGCAGAGGTTTCTTTTTTTTACTTTGAAGCCATTAGAGTAGGACACATGCTGTGTGTGTGTGTGTGTGTGCTTGTTCACTAGTTGCCTCATCTGCAAATTCCTGAAGCCCAGTGCTGGGACCCAGACAAGGGATTATGGGTAATATGAGTTGCCAGCGGTCTCATAAAAGAACGTCGCATGTCGCTTGCTGAGCATGCGAGAGTCTGTGTCTTTAGAACAGATGTTTGTTTAATACGAGCTTAGCTTTTGTAAACACATTCTCCGTCTGCAAAGAACGTCTATGCAGTGATTTGTTCTCGGACTGATGTGGGCACTGGTTCCAACTGCTGGTGTTTATCTCACCCTGTTTCCAATAAAAACAGCAGAAAGAGAGGAAGAGGTGAAAGCTGCAGTGTGTGAAAGAGAGAAAGATAACAGAGCAACTGGACAACTCAGCAGCTAATTAATGTGAATCACACGGACTGTCTGCAAAGCTTGTATAACAGTCAGAAGCTTCTAAACTGACTCTTGACTTACAGTAACTGTTTCAGTTTCAATTACATATGACAGGGCTATCAAGCTTAATGCCTGTTAATGATGCGTTATTATAAGACAAACAAGCAATCTCTTAAAGGGCCGGTTCACCCCAAAATAAAACTGGCAGTACGAGTTTGATTTCAGTTTGCAACACAATTCCCTTTGTCCCATTTTCCTCCTGTTTCCAGTCCCCTTGATGCTACCCAACAAATACAAAAAGTGCTCAACAAGAGTTCATCCGTGCACACACTGTAGAGTCTTATTTAGTGAAGCTACAAGAATTGCTGTCAATACATTTACACACACATTGTTGGCCGCCTGAAGCTCGTTCTACTGTAAAACTCCCACTGTTTAACCAACTCAGTTACACTGTCCTTGAACTCAAAACTCATCACCAAAATATTTTTACCTCCCCCACCGCCCAATAGAGAAGACATCTCAGCGGTGATTGTAGACATCATTCCCTACTTTCACCCTCCAATGGGAGCTCATTATGCATCTGTTGAGCATCATCTCCTGTTCATGTCTAATCTGGGCCACTGCAGCTCGACTCTGGTTTCTCATATTCCACCTTCTTCAGCAGGGGGGTCTCTGCCGGCTGCCGGCGGCTGGTTTCGGCAGACTCCTGGACTCTGAAAGAAATGGAAATGAGCGACATAAACACCTCGTGTTCGGTGTTCATTCTGATTCCACGTGCAATAAACAAGCTGTACTTTTGAATTCACTCCTGAGAACGGAATGAAATAAATGAATAAATTAAAGCATTTTCATCCAAATAAATACATTTGGAAACGCATAAAATGACTCCGGGGCTTTGCTGCAGAGGAAGTGACAACATTCTCTCTCTTTCTCTTTCTCTCTCTCTTTCTCTGTGTTTACCACAGTGCAGAGAGAAACAGACAGTGACCCACTTAAGTTCTTGAAAACCACACATTTAAATACACACACGCCCTCACAAACAATGGATATACATTCACATAAGCATACATGTGTTTTGATATCATGGGGATTTATTGTTTTTATACTGAACAAATTATATTATCTATCTATCTACCTATCTATCTACCTGTCTACCTATCTGTCTACCTATCTGTCTACCTGTCTACCTATCTGTCTACCTGTCTACCTATCTGTCTGCCTGCCTGTCTGCCTGCCTGTCTGCCTGCCTGCCTGTCTGTCTGTCTATCCCCCCTACCAGCCCGTCTCTTCTATGTATTTTTAGATTTTCATTACAAGGTTAGTTCACTTAAGAAGGAAACTTCTGTCATTATTTACTCCCCTTATGTTGTTCCGAACCCACATGCTGTGTTTTGGAACACAGCTGGAACACAGGGAAGAATGGAAAGAATCTCACATCACTTCTGCATACAATACTGACAGTGTATAGTTACCACATCTGTCAACCAAAACAGCACCATATGAGTGTGTGTGCACTATATTCTGCAGTCTCTGGCAGTCACGCATGAGCTTTGCGTGTTAAACAGCTGAACTTCATGTTTTATAGTAATCGAACAGTAATCATATGAACATTTTCGCTGTTCCATAATATGAGGGTGTGTTCATACACATAACAATAATTTATATTTGAGTGAACTTTTCCTTAAAAATATTATTTTGCATGTTTAGCAAGGCATTTTTTTTATTGATACCATAATGTACCCCCCACACACACTGTTAAAAGGATCTACTGACTTCAGTCAACTTGGGTTGACTCAGTCTTGTTTTGAGCTGTCAACAAAGTGTCATGATTTACTGTACACAAAATGACTTGACTGAGTCAAGTTAATAAATCCTTTTTTACACTGCACCTACACACACACACACACACACACACACACACGCACGCACGCACACGCCACACACCATCATGGATTTGCTAGTGTGTGAGTTCTAGGAACAAATGAGTGACAGTATGTTTGAATGTTTCTGATAAAGATATAGTGACATTTGAGACAGAAATGTTAGTTGGCTGGTGTTCCGGTCAGACTGTGACACACACACACACACCCACTTCAACATTTTATTGTCAAAATAAAAGTCTGATTGATAGAGCTGTTTAGAAGACTGCACGGATAACAACAGACAGCTTGTGTTTAACTGGGCCTCAGTTTCAGCTGGAAGCTTCTTTTGTCAGTCTGATGCCTGCTAACGTCTGTTCGCTGTCTTATTTGTACATGCGTTTGTTTGGTGCTTGCATAGAACATGACACGCGTCTCCAGAATGTAGATGTAAGCAGAGACCTGACAATCAGACTGCCGTTTGTATGAAAGACATACATATATTTAGAAAAACAGATACATTCACAATCGCCTTCATTGTGAACTTTTAAACTTTTATGGACTGCTGGATAAAGCAGTTCGCTTCAAAGGAAAAGTTCAACACGGAAAGAAAAACATTTATTATATGCCCACCCACGTAGTGTTCCAAATCTATATGACTTACTTTCTTTTTTTGGACCACTAAGTAAGATGTTATGAATACCTCCATGGTCTTTAGAACACAGAACTAAAGCTATATTCAGAGACCACTATTATAGTGTTTGTTAGTCTGTCCTTGCCCCGGTTCACATTTTCATCAACAAAATGACCATTTTTATTTTTGGTTAATCTGTTCCTTTAAGACTCTTTGGCCACAGCAGGGAAATGCTGCACATCAGCGTACTGGAACACAATTCCCTGCCGACCTGATAATGTGTAGACGACAGATCAATATCTGTCTCCTGTACTCTGAATCCAGCAAATTGGCCTTGTGTTTCATGTACAAGTGCTTTGATTATACTTTTAATTAAAGTAAGTTAATCAGCGAACAGCTTGTAATTCTGTAGCGCGCGTTTCTCTGGACGGGTATCGCTAGCAATTAAATCAATGTCATCTCTGCTTTACGTTTCTCCATCCGGACAGGCTATCAGGTTTATCCGCGAGCGAAATGTAAATGCAAACAGGCAGAAACTGATGTCGGCAGCCGAATACAGTAAAGTGACAGCATAATAGCGAAGCGCAAAACAAAGTTACGAAAGAGACGGGGGAGTGTAGCATTTGTTACGTCTAAATTACGCCACGATTGCGATGAGATGGAGCGAAACAAAGCGCGAAGACATTCACAGAGCCGGAAAAGTAGGAGGGAAACGATTGTGTTCATTTTAACAAAACAAGTGAATACAAATGTGAATGAAATGGGCTAAATTTGCCAATCCACTGTAAGTGCCGGAGTAAGACAGGCTGTTTACAGAGTTTCCTTTTGTGCGACTCATCGTGTCGATCAAAGCGTGATTTGACAAAAAGCTATTTAAGTTATTTCGTCTAATCTGTCATGTTTTCTTTCCCTGTTCGACATTTTTTAGATGGAGGAAGAATGCACATGACAGTCAATCAGTGGCGAAACACTTGCCAAAGCGACGGCTTGCTGTTGTTACGCGACCCCGTAGGATATCACTCCTTCTTTGTTTCGTTATTTCATCATTTATTATTTCTCTGCATGGGCGTTTAGTTCATTTGTCGATTTTTGTTCCGTTCATCCAGGATTTACAACAGAACCGTCGTAATTAAACGTAATTCTCATCTAATAAAGAGATAAAAGGAGCAATCTCTCTCTCTTTCTGTCATTGTGTGACTCAGAGGTGTTGCATGAGATCCACTCACATCTTTTACACTTCCCAGTCTGTTAATGCGCTCACAGGAAGTGACAAAACTGCCATGTTTGGATCACGACCACAGAATGTTGTGAAAGGGCTTCAGTACCCACGTCTCAAACATGCACAGCCCCCGGACACAATGAGTTTTGTCTTACATAAACTTTAATCTTTGACAAATATGCATGGTAATATAGTTGGTTAAACTATAAAGATTATCGTTATTTAACCCATAAAGTACCATGGCGTTAACATGTTTTTAGACATGATACAATGTGAGGAGCTTTTTGGAGTAATTTTTGGAACACCTTGGAATACAAAAAATACATAATTATGGTGATCATTCTGCACCATGGCATCTGATACCATTACTGTACCATGCTTCTCCCCAAGTACCTCTTAGAGAATTAGAAATCCTCTTCTACACTTATGAAACAAAGTCCAACCATTGTACTTTTCTTTCATTGAACGTCCAGTGAAAACGTAGAAATATTAAGTGTCGGTGATGATAATAAAAACGAGTATAATGTATACGTCATTTTGGGAATTTAAAAAGCAGGTCTTGATGAAAACAGCTCTAATCTTGTGCTCTCTCACTCTAACACATTCTCATCCATAAATAGATACGCAAACGGGAATTTGGCAGCGCCATCCAAAAAAATTACTCCAAAGCTTTGCTGCCAAATGATGCCAAGAAGAGAAAGAAAGAGGAAGGAGAGAGCAGGAGTGTTTTTATGCTCTGTGGGTTCAGCATCTGGCTAGCTTTAATCATATTATCCAAATGTTCCCAGAAATCAATCTCTCTATCAACACTGGGCCCATTATACACCTTCCCAAGCTGCCCACATCACTTAGAGTTCATTTATTACCACGATTTGTCGAAAAGGCTTTTTCAAAATCAATTATCCATTTACCCTGCACCCTTATTTGAATAAAGGCTTGTTAGATGCAGTTTTGTCACTGCCATCAGTGTTCGAAATGAAGCTAATGAATACAAATGCATGCTAATGTGTGCTAAAAGGGCTGATCTACTAGAAAACAGGCGGTGCTGGCTAGTGACACCACCCACATACAAACTAACACGCATACACGCATATGTAGCTCCACTCCCAAACACGCTCATTTGTGCTATTAGTCATTACCATAATGAGCTAAATGACTGAACAATAGCAAAATTGGATTGTGTGGTAAGAGCCATTGAGGATCTGGGCTGCATACTAAAAGGCTGTAGGTTTAAACAGCACAAGGCCAAACCTGTGAGCCAATGTTTCCCTAACCCAGACACTTAACTCTATTTTACTCCAGTGGACTGTAATAATAACAACAACACCGTGTGTAATATAACCGCTTGGAGTCATGTCAAAATGTTTGTGTTTACAATCTCATCATAATCTCTCAAATATGAAATTCCATCTGTTTTCTTCCCAGAATCACTTGGCAATCTTAATTGCAATTTTCAAACTCATAGGAGCTCCTAAGAACTTTCTAGCTTCCCAACTTAAGGTGTGAAAGAGTCGCTCTGGATATAAACATTTTCCAAACGACAAATTGATAATTTGTAATTAAAAGGCGGATCAAAGATACAAGCACAAATTGTCGTTAATGCCACTTTGCTAAAACTTAACCGAAATGCACCCACACACACACACACGTGCACACACACACACACAGCAAACACTACAACTGTTTGGTAACTGTTATGTCAACAGGATCTGTTATTGTGCAGTAAACTGTTTGCTTTCTAAGAGTGTAGGCGACATACATCAGGCTATTGTTGCATCCTAAAAAATTGTGGAGAAATATGAGGTACTCGTCTGCCTACTGATGAATGAGCTGGCCGGTATTATTGAAGTCCTGCTCCACTGTTCCCCTCCACAGAACACAAGCTTGTGTTCCCCGCACAGCGGATCATTGGCAAATTTAATTACCTTTCTGAGAGCTCTTCAATCACACGGATTAGTGTGTGTGTGTGTGATTGTGTGTGAGGGAAGAGAGAGACAGAATGACACAAACTTGTACGTGTATATTTTTAGAACGTGTATGTGTGTGTGTGGCTATTCTGTGGAGTCATGGAAGAAACTCATTTCTCTAATAAAATCTGATATGATACGCAGAAAAATTCCCTGAGGCTCTCTAAATGATACATGCTCGCTGTGATTTTAGGGGTGAGAGATTTACTCTAAATCCAGAAGTTTTTAACTACTGTTGGGAATCGGGAAAGCCCAAGGACACTGGTGTTAGGTCATTGTACATTCTCTGCTGAAAAGACCCAGCTTAAACCAGCCTAGGGTCTTTTGCTGGTCTTATCTGGTTTAAGATGGTTTTACTGGTCTCCCAGCCTGACCAACTAACCAAAAGCTGAAAACCCCTCTAAAACCATCAAACTGCAGCACACCCCCAGTCTGAGCAGTGGGAACCTGCAGACTACCTTACACTGTTTATCCAGCAGGGTTGACACTGAACAACGCATGACTGGCCAGTCAGTAAATCAGCATTTAACATATTTGGGTGCCTCAACAAAGACGTTCCCTTTATGAAAGTAAGAAGTAAAATTATGAAGTAATTTTAGAACAAGTTATTATATACCAGAGTACAGATTCAATTATATAATAAACCAAGACCTGTACTCTGATGTCTCATAAATAGATATCTCTCTGTGGTTATGCCTGTTACTGTGTGCTAGTCCGGTCTCTGTATGTGGGGATGAGAGTGTTTCTGTGTGTAATTAATACATTCTAAAACTCTGAAGGGCATCTTCCTCTTTAGGCATGAGAGTGAAAAGTGTTTCTCCTTGACGCACGTCCCTGCTTTACTGAGACCGAAGACCTTTACAAACAGCTTACAGTGCATTTTTCATTTCTCTCAAACATCCCCCTCAGCACACACACACATACACATTACATTACATGTACTTCGACCCTTTCTTTTCTTAAACTGCTCTGGTGTCGCCTCACAATGTTGTCTTCTGCTCTTCCCCCCTTTTCCACATTCTCACCTTTTCCTGTTTTTTTCTCTCTCCTCTGGTCTTTGGTTCAGAGTGTCGATGAGATTGGCTTTTTCTAATTACAGCTGTGACAGAGAAGCAGCAGCTGCTGGCTGTTGTCACCTAGTTTTCTGTCGCTTTTGTCACCGTAATGTTTATTTTCTGCCACAGGATTAGACACCACTGCTGTAAAAACACAGTAGCACCATCAAAGTACGGTAAAAGTACAGTAAAAATACAGTAGCCCATATGACTTGTGAGGTATAAATTCCAAACTTTGTGCGAGGAACAGGATGAAATTTAAGCTATTACTCAATCGTCTTCCTCTCTGTCAGATCTCACAAATCTCATCTGTTCCTGTGTTAAATTAAAAAACGCCGCCTTTAGGCACGCCGCACAAGGTTTGACTTTATTTACTCCAAATGCCATTGGTAATCTTGCATCATATGACCGATTGCAACACGTCAAGCTTAAATATACACAACCGAACGCGTTATTTGTCTCAATGTGCGCGGTAACCACTGGTCCAGCCGTTAAACTTATGATTTGACAGCTTTTGGTAACAATAAACCAGAATGAGTTAGTGGACCTGTAGCACAGCGAACACAAAACAATTTGTTTTTGATTATGCGCACTTCTCCGCGTCTGCTGCCGGTACTTGTTACTCTGTTTCCCAGCTCTGCTGTTTCCCCTCAAGTCCCCGAGCTTTGCTGTGAAAGCATTCTTCTGTGAAATGGCCAACAGGAGAGAGAGATTAATCCAGCGTCTCCTCTCCTCAGGTACTGCTGAGAGAACGGTAACCACTGTATGTGCTTTCCTGTGCTGTGCTAATGTAACTTTTGTTGGTTAGGGTAAATTTTTTGGCTGTTTTATGACCTTTTGTACTGTAGGTATTCATACACAGTGGTTAGACACTGAAATGTACAATATCATCGTATTGATAGCATTTAAGACTCTATGTATGAAGAACTGCAGAGATGAACAAATGTTTTTTTTTTTAACAAAAGATCAGTTAACGGAATGACTAGGTTGCTTGTAATGTATTTATAATAAGATAAATTGAATAAGTCACAGATATTAATTAAAAATGTATTTATTTGTCTTTTAGGTTTGTTATTTGCTATTATGTTATTTGGATGCTTTTAATTCACTGCAATTATGTGTTTTAGTGTCCATTTAAATATGAAAATTTATGTGCATTACATACTAATACTTACGCATACAAATAACCTCATCCTGTATATAATTATTTCTAATGACCCCATTATGCTGTGATCTTCAATGATAATGTAGTGCACATTTATTCTGTTTCTTGGTGTGTGCAAGGAACCTCGTACTTCGTATTGTCCCCTAAAGCACTTCACATTCATATTTACACTCTGTCACTTTAAAACTTAAGCAGTTCATTATTATGAAGGAATATTCATGCTTAACATAAATATTTATAGTGCTGAAACTAGGGTTGACAATATTAATGTAACGCTACAGTTTACACAGACGAGTTAATGTATGTGATTAAAGTTAGCATAGTGCTAGCAAAGCACGTAAAATACACTACATCAGTTTTATCTCTCATTCCCTTTTATGTTTCATACACACGCGCATCGATAACTTATAACCAGTGTCACACGCCATTAGGAAGCCATTTGTATTCCCTCAGGAAAGACTTCACGTCTCGCGAGGCATCCGTCTCGTTACATCTGACCTCTACTGTCGCTCATAAAAACATTATTCTGAGGCATTAGCCCCCTGCTCTCATTACAGCCGCACTGACCAATAGGTGATAAGCAGCAGGTGGAGTGCGTGAGGACGGATTACAGTAATCTACCGTGTAGGGCAGACCAAGGAGAATCTATACTGACTATGCTGTAAAAGAGTATTATATTATTCACAGGATTATTCCTTTGAAATAAGGTCGAATATCCGATTATTGCGGCTGACGCTTACCAGTCGGCTGATGTTTACGTAATTATGTATAATTAGAATTTTTACGTGATTATAATTATGTACACATATAGCCAGATTTTCTGTATGCTAAAGGAATCAGCTTTACTATACACAACAATATGCACAAAACATCCTTGGTAAAAAAAAAACAGAAAGTGCAATAAATATTTAAATATAAATATGTAGATACTGTGTGTGTGTGTGTGTGTGTGTATACGCACTGTTCTACACTACATAGTGCAACTAATGTGCAACCATTCAAACATAACATCCTGTCTGAACTTTCTATAGGAGAAACACACATTTTTCTGTCCTGTATCAGAGAGACAGTCATAATTACTGTCTCTTTTTTTAAGACACACTGCCACAAATCATCCGGTCCCCCTGAGTATTTCCAATTTAGTCTTTAACCTCTAGTCGTTACGGAAAGAGAGAGAGAAAAAGAGAGAGAGAGAGGATATGCAGGAGAGGTGCTGATGGTGAGAACTGAAGGAGAGATATACAGGGAGGCCATCTGGGAGAAGAAGGCGTAGAGGAACGTGTTGTTGAGAGGGGTTTATAGCCTGCGCCTGGAGAAACACATCAATTATACAGCGGTGCTTTTAGACAGCTGACCTGTGAAAAAAATCCAGATAGCATGAATATAACATAAAAGAGTCGTGTCTTTTAAAAGCTGGCTGATCTCTCCTCATTGAACACAACTGGTCATTGCCGCACTTCACGGAATGAAAGCTTCTGCCGCAGCCTCTACACGGTATTAAAGATCATATTCACCGTCTACATGATGAAAACTTCCTAAAAGCTTTAGTACTGTAGGTCTCATCCACTGTACAAATAAACAGTGCAACCTAAAAGTCTGAGAGACCACTATTAAACACTCCCTACATCTGTCATTGGTCAGACGAACAGATAGCCCCGCCCCAAAGCATGCCATTGGTTGAGCCATTTTGTCAGTGGTGATCTAGAGAAAGTGCAGAATCACAAAAAACAGTTATTGACCAAGAACATACCACACAAATCAAAATGGTCTCTTTAGTTTACCCCGACTCACAGGAGTCAATTTATAATCGTGAGTTATAATCTGAGCTTCCAGGGAAATGTCAGTTTGGCTTCGAAAGTACGTAAACTAACCTGCAATTTTATGTTTTAAACAGAGATGGCGATAGAGATATAAAAGTTACAGATTGCAGCTTTCATTTCTTTTAATTATAATTTTTTCATAACACAAAACTTTCTGTCTGTTATAAGGTGTAAATGTAACATTTTATGACTACGTCTCAAGACATTTAGACTCCACTGTAGGTCTACTGTTGAACAGTGCTAGCTCAATGAGGCAGGGCGATGGTTTTCATTTAATACATTAGCGACGGTTGGGCTGTAAAGGCGTGTGGAGAGTTGGCAGTTTTATTGTTTTTTTTGTCAGCTCAGAGCTGACGTCGCAGTTCGGTTGTCTTGAGGGTTTGAAGATTGAACCTCCATAATGGAAAGTCCACTCACTCTTAAGTCATGTTTTGTGTGTCAGACTGGGTCATTTGAGCTGACAGGAACCGCTAATGTGTACTTAAAAGCCCGCCATCAGCCAAAAGTATTGAAATGCAAATCAACGATCTGTGCGGTTTAGGCAAGTGGCAGCCACTGGCTTGTTTAAAGACGAACGTGTCGCCGCAGAACAAACGTTTCAAGC
>JAZGTJ010018375.1:0-11480 GCA_036877575.1 Botia almorhae | reverse complement strand
ACATGCACTCAACCTTGTCATAAACGATCCGGCAAACATTATTTTATACTTAACTATACTTTCATAAAATTATGTAACTTGTAGTGCGTGCATCTCTCTCTCTATCTATCTACATGTATATGTGTGTGTGTGTCTATATATTACTGCAATTTCACATACTTCAACTTACGTTATATTTCTGGAAGTATCCCAAATACCTGATGACGCCCACCCAGACCATTAACGTTGACGTCCCCAGAAAGATGCTGCACACATCGTAATTCGTCAGACTCTGTAAATAAAAATATCCGGAGGATCCGGGATGATCTGTTAGTGTTGTACTTGGCAGAAGGCCAGTAAATACTCTGAGCTTCAGTAACTGTCATACCTTTAATCACCTTGTATCATACGGACAGAGTCCAAAGACCACCAAGTCGTCTTTGAGACAGTTAATGTGTTATGATGTTGGTTTTATTAACTGATAATAATTAATTGTCCTGTGCAGCCGCTTCAAGTAATCCAACTAACTGACTAACCTCACTGAAGTAAGTTAAAAATAAATCATCCACACATTGTAAACAGCAGGAAGAAACATGAGCGTGCGGTCCGTATGTGTTGACCGATCAGAAGATGTGTGTGAGTTTGGGGTGAGATGTTTACCCGTGTAACCGATCAATGGCGCAAAGATTGATGTCATTAAAAATCTCATGAAGCAGTTTGATTCGATACTTCAATTTTATTTTAAGCTATTAAGATTTGTGGACCTATCAAAACATGATATTGGTCCTGGCAATGAAGCAGGTCAAAAAACTAGCTGCCAAAAAGAATCTTACACTTCTTACAAATCATCATAAATGTATCCGTACTGTATTGTACTCAATAATGCAAAACTTGTTTATTAATTAAAGCACATTTCTCTTCCAAAATTCAATTACCAAATTAGAATTTCAGTTGAATTTGACCAGATGATGAATCAGATAAATTTGGGCAACTATAATGTCCTCCACAATGTACGAAGATCGGTGTGCTTAATTAATGCATTAGCAAAAACAAAAAACGTTATCGTACCTTAGCCTGTATTTCCATTTTTAATATCGATCCAATGACGGCAAGAACATCGCTGATGATAACCAGGATGTACCAGCCATTCAAGAACTCCCTCTGGTCATCTTCACAAACTTCATGATTATAGTTCTCGAGACAGAATCTAGAAAAACGCTGCAGATAGAGGAAGTCACATGACTGCTGGGAAACCCCGAGAAGATGCGAATGTCTCATAACAGTGTGAGCTCGCAATGAGTCACTTAATGACACGCTGATGTTGATTCATAATGTCAAATGCATGTGCAGGACACCGTTTACCTGAAGCAATCGCACAGCGAGTATAATAGACCGTGTGCAGAGAACTGCAGAGATTACACAGACCACAATAACAAAGCCATCGAACACCAGCAGGTAGTGTGTACTCTTCTGAGCTGTAAGACAGATCGCAGCGCGCCACTAACCACCTGAAGTCCACATCAACCGTGTATTTTATTACAATAATTTACTATAATTAAGTATTTATTTTAATAAATGATTTTTCGTACCGGTTCCGGAAATCTTCCACTTCCTACACGCACTAATGACTGCGTCAAAATCCAGCCTTACTTTAACTTTGCCGCTATGGCAGCTGTTATCGAAGACAATCTGCCGAAAAACCAACAAATACGGATTTATTTATCGTTATTACAAACACACGGTTTGGGTACAAATCTACTGACCTCGACCAAAAACGTGTAACAGTCTGGCAACTCGTGCGACCGAACCGTCTGCAAATTGATTCCTCGCAGAGCAAATTTCATCTGAACATTAACCAGCCTGTATTTAAAAACAAAAAAGTCCGTTCACGAGCCATCTGTGGTGCACTCGTGTTATGTGCTGATTATTTATTTCAGCTTTCCAAACCTATAAAAGTCCAGCTGAAAAAAAGACGCGTTGTTGACTTTCCACGTCGCTGCAGCCTTTGGATCAAGACTCAAACAATCTGGAAAAACACAAACAATAGTACGTGTGTTCAAATGCTATATATTTGTATTTATTAACTGTACAAGTGAACTATGCAACAAAAATGTCTGCAATTTTCTGTCATGCGTGCTCTTTCCTGTTTTACCAATCTTAAACCACCTTAAACCACTGGTTTAAAACCCATTGCATTTGGATCTTTTTAGCTGCTTGGTTGCCGTGACAGCCACTTCACAGCAAAAATGTGGTTCACTTTCCGAAGGAAATGAGTCACCTGTTTCAAGTTGTGCATCAATATCATAGGATTCCTCAAATTCCTCCGTGCCACCTCTTTTGTAACTTTCCTTGCAGATGACCATGGGCAGAAGTTCTCCGTTTTCCTCAGCATAACCAACAGGACCCGCAGACAGGTTACCTAACCGAGAATACTGTCACAGGAAAGATGCATTACGTTAGATTGAGTCTGTCTTTATCATTTTTTGAAGTGACTTTTATTCTATGTGCTAAATGAAAGCAAAGTTACCACGAACATCATATTAGTACTTACAGCTGACAAAAGCACACAAAAGCTAACAGCTAACAAACTCATTTTGAACAATCTCAACCACAAGAGGTGGAGAAAATAAAAAGCTGGAGGAAAATGTAATTCGAACCTGATCTATGACATAATATAAACTTTCGTAAATGTTCTCTTTGGTGTAGACGGCAACGCTGTAGTCGTCCTCATCCACACCGCTGTAGCTCCTCAAAAACAAGTTCTTGAAGGCCATCAAGTTCTCCTCCTTGTAGGACACCACAAGCTGGTTGTTCAGCCCAAACAGTATGAGCTTTTAGAGAAAGTGGAGAAGGGGGCGTTTTCTCTCTGGCTGGTGGAACGTTACAACTTTTGCAGCTTTTACAACACTAAATTGTGTTCCATGATTATTTTTCAAAAACAAAACTACATTTAGTCATATACCGCAATATAAACGTGCAGTTTTGGGGAAAATCTGAGAATGTTTACATTTAAGCAGCCATGCGCATAGGTAACCCTATAAATACCTGAAGGGTAATCATGAATATTTTTAAAATTTGAACTCCAAGTTTCCATGGTAACTGTCGCCGGGCTCTATACTTCTCACAGGGGCTCATGAAGTAAAACCTGAGGTCATCTCTCAGCATCTCCTCTGTCACGGAATCAGTTGCCATCGATGTGGAGGTGCTATACAAAAATATGCATACACATTTTATGTGTTTGTACGTATGTGTTGTACATTATTACGTATAGCATAACTTTTTATTTTATATATGTGGTATACTTTTTCTTAATAAAAAAGTGAGCATTTATAAGACACAGTACATTACAATATATATGTTATAGGACTGCTTTAATATTAATATATTTTTTGTGACATTTCTCGTGTGACAGAAGTCGTTTTAAGAAGAGCAAAATGACACGGGTCAATGCACAAGAAACGGGAACCGAGTTCTGCTGAGTTTCCAAACTGACTTTAACCCAACATTTATAAATAACTGCACATAAGCTTTCCACACTGTCCAACATACACCTCTTGAACACAAACAGGGGTGTAAGTCCAAGGCTGCGCTTGTATGTTTAGAAACACCGACGGTATATTACATTGACATTTTGTCATTTGCGGATAGACTTGTGATCAAAACACAAGTTTACGGTTTAAAATAAAAACATATAAACCTCGTAAACAGACCTAACTGTCTAGCTCGCCAACAGTTTTTACTTACTTCTTAGATTAACAAGACGCGAATTTTTAGCAAAACGTGTAGACATCGATCCTTATTTGCCATGAGAATAAAATGCACTTTAAAGACTTCAACAAACTTTTTGTCTAGCATACCTTAACACATCAAGTCCGACACCTTGGCAGTTCACATCGGACAACTCCATGTAACCTGTCATCTAAACACGTGCTAGCATTAAATGCGCGTTCATAACGCAATTACTATATAACCTCGCATGACGTCACATCTGAGAACATTGACCGCAGGCACGCCCATCGACCAATCAGGAACGAGGGTGTTTGCCAACGGGCGTGGCCTGCCAACTAAATAATACTTTCTTTCAGACTCGAGTCTCGTTGTAACACAAGTTGTTTATTTCGTAAACACACAGAAATGTGATTTTAATGATTAAAGACAAGGTCAAAACACGTCCTGTTTATTTTGCTGCAAGTTGCAAAGTTTAAGCAAAGTACACAGGCTTACACACAAAAATAGAGTACTAAAATATTTCAGAAACAACATAGTAAATAAAGTAAAAAGCGTTTTCCCCATAATGTATGTTTTTATTATTTTTTAACGACAGTAAGAAAAAAAGAGGCCATTTCATTGTCCCGTTTCTTGAACTGGAGTCCTAAAGCTTGAATACTGTTTGTCTCCAGGGATTGTAGTTTCAACATCTGCTGATGGTTCCTGCACCTGCACAAATGAAGCGGATGTTTAGCTCATAAATATTCAGAAGCGACACGAACATACATTATGTATTTAAATCAAGAGACTGAGGACGCAAATAAATGTTTATTAGTGAGATGTGACGTGTATTTAACGTTACTTCCGATGCGATGTCTTCATACGTGTCATGTAATGAATATTACGAATGGAGACGCGGTTTTGATGATGTTTGTAATACTTTTCAGCAAAATAAAATTTCAATTAGATGGAAAAACAATAACAATCAAATATCATATTGACAATGACATCACAACGAACTTTAACCGCACTAGTGAAGAGACACACACACACTAAAATAATGCTTACAGTAAAACTTAACCTGCAGTTTGATGCTATTTTTAGCAGTCCACAGCCATTTAGTGTCGCGGTACTTGAACTAAAGGAAAAACATGTTTTGTCGTTGTCATAATATCCCTCGATGTTACACAATAAGGCCATGTGACGCCACAAATTACATCACCACAATTAAAAGGATACTTTAAGCGAATTAATCTGCCATTAACTCACCTTCATGCCATTCCAAACCCATAAGATCTTCTTCCGTGGAACACAGAAGAAGTTTTGAAGAATGCTCACGCAGCTCCTTTCTATACAGTTAACGTGTGAACAAAAGCATTTCATATAGGTTTGGAAAAACAGGAAGGTGAATAAATGATGACGGAATTTCAGTTTTGGGTGAACTGGCCCTTTAAGAGATGCAATGCAATGAAATTCAATCGATACTTACATTATTGCCATCATCAGCACCTAGTGTTTTCACACCTATCTGCTGAGCAGGGTCAGTGCCTGTAGGCAAATCGTCACGTCTGTCTGCAGTCTGAGCATCTTTCGGTTCCGTCTTGTCCTTAGTAGATGGACTTTTCTCCTCGTCCTTCTTTGGAACTTCGTCCACTTTAGGTTCTTCGCCCCCCTCAACGCCAGGGTTCTGCTCCTCTCCCTGTTGACAATCAACGTTGTCCTCGCCCGAGATGTTTTGTGTGGAGCGCAAAGTCTCGACCCGTACTGCCTGGGCCTCGGCAGGCCTGCCAACAAATGAATTTTGGCAATCCATGCTTTGATTATCTCTGTCTCTTGGCTGAGGGGTCCTCATTTCCTCACGGCTAGGCTGAGGGACGTTAGCATTAGCATTAGCATCTCTTTCCCTAAAGCCTTGGTTAACCCTGTTTCTCAAATGATTCAGACCGTTGCCCTCCCGGGGCACTGGTAGTGGCTGTGGGGCGTCACCCCCCGCCCAGTCCTCGTGCTCTCTCAGTTGGGGAGCTTGGGGATACCCTACCGCAGGAGGTGGTGGATCTCGACGTCGACCAAACCTGGGCCAAGGCAATGCATGCTGTATAGCAGCGTGAGCACTTCCATACATAAACACCTGAGAAAAGCAAAGGTGCGGTCAACCCAAAGGTTAATTTTTTATCCAAAAATAAATTTACATTTTACAATTCTTACGAAGATAGCTCCTGCAATCAACAGAAGCACGGGAATCTGGAGAGTAACTGGGAGATCCTTCAGCAAAGCTCTGAGGAACTCGCTGATGCCCTGCCCAATGTGCTTCAGAGGATCGGTGATGAAGCTGGTTATGGTGACGGTGATAGCCTGTAAAACCCAAAACCATCATGTCTGACCTTCATATACACAAATATGTATTTCAAAGTGTCTCTAATCAAGATGAAGTTTACAAACAGAGAGAGACAAACCTTTGTGGGTGGTACAAGTAAAATGGGGTTCACCAGCAGGACCTCGTAGTACTTTTTGCAAGGATCATCTTGAAGGGTCCACGTACGTCTATACCACTCTGAATCAGCATAAACATTGTAAACGTTAAGCATTGTGGGTGTCATTTAGGAATAATGGGAAGTTTATAAATTCAAAAAAGTTTATAAGTTTGTAAATTCCCAAAATTCCCAAAAACTGCTTTTCCAATGAAACACAGAAGCAGAAGCTTAAGGAATCTTCACACATCCTCCCTTTCGAAACAATGTACATTTACAGTGACGACTAGGTGCCTTAAATTTCATTCTGTACCTCACACAATGCTGGCCGCTATAACTTGCTGTTGTATGGAAAAGGTTTATGTAAAGATTCCTAAATTTCTCAAAAATCCTAAAAATCTGTTTTCCTTAAAAAAAGAGCATATGGGTTTGAAATGCACGAAGGAAGGCGGAAATATGTTGGCTATGACTCGCAATAACTTCTGCATTCCTCGCAATAGTTTGTGTTCTCTTGCAATATGCAAAACATGCTACAAGAGAATGTGAAACGATTGCTTCATGTCCCGTACGGGGAATGACAAAAATGAACAGAAAGTACGTTACCTGAGAAACTGTCCTTCCAGTCTATTTGTTTTACCCCTGTGCACTTGTCATTGACTCGCTCCAACTGCACGACGTTCTTCTGGTGCTCAGCAAACTCGAGCTAGCAAAAACAGAAACGGCGTACAAAATCAGTCAACGCGCGTACAAAGGTTTCTCCAATCCGCTGCCCATTGGGTATAACAGATCAGCGGTATTGCGTACGAGGTCTCTGTTAACCTTTGGTAAGTTATTTATACTAGTATAAAAGTACTAAAATTGTTACCATATAAAGATGGAACCAGTTCCAGATTAAGCTAATAAAAAAGCAGACAGCGAACATTCGTTTAAACTGGATAAACCAGGACACCACCGACCACAGTTCAGTGCCGATAACAGCAGTGACGATAAGAACGCACAATAAAATCTGTAGAAAACAAAATTAAAAGGTGTTACAAAGTTGTACATAATATTAAAGTACTAAAATATTATAAAATGATAAGCTCTTTTGGAAAACAACATAGCAATTCACTGGTAACTAAACATGGAACTACACCCTAGCAACACCCTAGCAACCACCCACAACAACCTTGACGTAAAACCAGTGAACAAACAACATTTGTCCAATAGGACTTCTATAACAACCGACCTTCATGACAGTATCAACCTCCACATAAAAAGTGTCCTCGAATCGCCACTTCCAGGCTTCTGGGTCATGGTTTTTGAAGTTGACCAGAACTTGACTGAGGGCCTCATCCATGGCTCCAGTGGTCCAGTCTTGGTCTTCTTTCAAAAGCCTCTGGAACTCCGCCACCGCCTGCCTGGTCAGTTTCACCTCAGCATCGTAGTGCCTGACTGGTTTTGCATCAGTGGGCTGAACAGAAAAAAGCAAACTTAACCTGCTGTAGCACCGAGGAACATGATGTTATCTCCTCAGAGAAGATGGTTGGACCTACCAGGCCAAGCTTTTCAGCTCCTTTAAGGAGCTTGGAAAGGAACCGCTTAAAAACCGGAAGACATGTTGGTTGCTGAGGGCTCATGCCCCTCTTTTTGTGTTCATCAATCTACAAGAGGTAGAATTAAGAAATATTTATGTAAACGCATTTATCGTATTCCTAAAACAACCTTCCTGGTCACCTTTATTACATTATCTTTTCCGCCGAATAACAAAGCGTTCCAATAACTGGAACTGCAAGTACCAGAAGATATAATTCACTGTAATTCATATATGGTCAGAATTATATATAAAAACCAAAGTCAGTTAGTAGGTTGACTCTTGTTTATATTTTTGGGCACAGAGGCTACAATGACTGTTCCAGTCATTTAACTAGCTACTGTTAGTATGTTTGTACATGTAGTATGTAACTACTTCAGCATGTTTCTCATCCACTCACCCCTAGATAAATTAAAAATCTCATAAATACATACCATGCCTTATATTTACATTTAGGCATTTGGCAGCTGCTTTTATCCAAAGCGACTTACATTGTATTATACTATACACTGATTCTGAGTATGTGCAATCCCTGGGATCAAACCCATGACCTTGGCGTTGTTAATGCCATGCTCTAACCACTGAGCCACAGGAAAGACAAATATAAATAAAATAAAAATATAAAAATACACTGGTGGTACTATTGTAAAACGTTGCATGGGTTAATATACTAAAAGATACCACAGTAATACCACGGAACAACACGCATCACCTCTTTCTGCAAAACCGCGAGTTCATTGGTGCACTCCGAAACCTCCGGACATTGTGACAGGTCAGAGTCTGGGCTGAATTCCCTCCTTTTGGTGGGCACATTGGTGTACCTCGCTGCCTGTGAGACATGAAAACAAGGTTTGATTCACTGAAATGAATCGGCATTTGTGTATAAGGGATTGTTAACACTATACCAAAGGAACGAACCGTCAGATGTTGTAATAAACAATCCGCTCACCTCTGTGGGTTTCCTCATGCGCTTTGTTGTCGGGTCATAATTTAGCATGTCATACGGATCGATCCACTCGTCATCATTCTGATTGTTGTCCGCATAAGCAATAACCCAAAGACAGCAAATAACAAGCAAACTCCGAAAGCCAAAGGACGAACAGCACGGCTCTCTCATGATCACTGTTTTTAGTAGTCAAACTACAACTGACGCCACATAATAGTTGAAATCGTGTCGATTTTAACCATTAAAAAAAATCAATACAAAAAAAACGCCTCCCCAACACGGAGTTATTGTATTACAGTTATTGCATTGTAAACTTGCTCATTTCATATACCACCATAAACTGCATTAAATTAACATATCAAGCACCTAAGAGCTAAACGTTGACGGTAAATTAAACCAATAACAGGTCATTTCATGAAAACAGGTTATTTCGCTCGTTTGAAACAGCTGTACAGACAAAACGAAACTAACACGAGTACTTCTTGTTCCTCTCGCTTAAGAGTCCGCTTACCCTTTAGGAGCATTACCGCCACCTACAGACAAGCTCTAAACATCGCTAAAACAACAAAAATGTTAAAAACTTAACACGTTTTTCTTGATTTGTTCTTCACATATTGCATATGTTATATTTCATAACAAGCACACACTGCACTGACACCGTTCACTCATTGATAACCAAGTACACTAACAGGGCTTCCATATGTATGAAAAATGTTTTGAAACAATGATTTTAATTTTGACTCGGTAATTTTAATTGGCGATCATACCACTACAAACAATTTAATTTAGAAGTGTATAAAAAATATAGACTTAAGAGTTAGGGACCGCCCCACGAATAAACAGGAGCACAAGCACAAGAAAACGCCTCAAGCGGTCATCGCACACAAATAACATGCCCCGTACATGTCTTTATTCTTTCACGACGTTTTATTTGATTTTTTGTAAACCTTTAACAGTTGCTCGATAAGTGCAATACCACACAGTTCAAAAAGCTGTTATTTCCATGGCAAGACAACGTACGATAAGCGATGACCATAACTTTCTCTGCATCAACAGAAAAAGGTGCTAAATCTGTGTGCAAAAGTGACGCATATTTTGCATGTAAATACACACATTAAGAAAATGACATTCCGAAATAAAGCCATTCCTAAAGTGACTTACCAAAACATCTATCGTCAGTATTTACAGCATGTTGGTTTATTTACATTGAATTAAATGAGATGACTGTTCATGCTATTTACAAACAAATCTGCAAGGGTGTAATGAAAGACGTCAGTTTTTAACATAATCTGTATGTCCGTAGCGCAATGTTAGCTTGTGCTTTAATTAGCATATACAAAAGCTCATATTTACAAGACATTCGGTTTACATACAGAAGAGAAATGACCTCAAGGCACAATTTAACTCACATTTTAGGACTGTTTCGTTCACTTAAAATAGCAAATAAGAAGCAATGCCAAGTGTGCCATTTTCAGCTCGTAATAACGTCATATTTTTGTGTACAGTAACATATTTGACAATATGCGTTTTTTTGTCCAGTAAACATGCAATTCCAAATTTAGACATGACCAGGACTCAGAATTAGTGAATCAGTTGATAAATGATATTTGATATTTGCTTATTTTTACAGTACTAAATAACAAACACACACACACACTGACATACTCATATTCACTCATAACTGTGCTTCTAAATGACTTCTGGTGGATCTACTATTGCTAGCGACATTTTGAGGTGTCGATTATGGCTGATATGCCCATAATGTAACAGTCTTATCGGCTGAGGAGGAAAGGAAGGAAAGGTCCCGCGTGTGCCATCGACACTGGATCACTTTATCAGCGTGTTCTGCTACCACGGTTACCGGCAGGGTTTTGGTGAGATCCCCTAAAGGAAAGCAGGCAAAATGTATACGGGCTCTGTTACAGTTGACAACACATTTCAATTAAAAAAGTAATAAAAAAACTGTAGAAAGAGATTAGACGGATGACTTTGGAGACTGATGCATTGTAAGAAAAGCTTTTGTTTTGTGGAGCATATGAGCATGTATAAGCTGTCGGCTCACTGGGACCTGAGTTTGAATCCGACCTTGGTCATGACCTTATCCTATTCACTATTTATGAAAACATATTGAGAATTATAAAAGGGAAACAGCTAACAAAAGCGATGTATCTGATAAATAATAAGCGCTACATTATGCTACATATTTATGTATTTTAATTGCAAGTTTAACATTTGAAGAAAATACACGTAATGTCTACATATGATGCGGCCTGTTCAAAATAAGACAAGCGGATCTCGTTTGAAAACAACTTACCTTGAAGATCCGAGATCATGACCTTGTTGTCATAAGAACCGGTGAGGAGATAGTGTGCGCCAGGAGAAAAGCGCACAGAACGCACGTCACTGGTGTGGGGCCGATACGATTGGACCGCTCGACCACCTCTGATGTCATACAGCATGCAACGGCAGTCCTCCAATCCGGTGGCCATGAGCCGGCCACTGGGATCCACTGCCACTGAGGCCACAGCACTTCCTGTGACCAAGTCAAAGCAGAAAATGTGCCATGTATATTTTCTCTCTATATATTTGCACTGCACGATTCATCAGTACATAAACATAACAACACACCTCAACACAACACTAACACAACACTAACACCAACACTAACACCAACACCAACACCAACACCAACACCAACACCAACACCAACACCAACACCAACACAACATCAACACAACATCAACACAACATCAACACAACATCAACACAACATCAACACAACATCAACACAACACTAACACAACAC
>JAZGTJ010018374.1:231-11480 GCA_036877575.1 Botia almorhae | reverse complement strand
ATGTCCTTCTGTTCGCCTTTTATCGCTCCAGGGGCCGCCTATAACATATTTGTGGTAACCCATACCGAAATTTGACCTCTGCATTTAACCCATCATTGGTGAATAGTGAACACACACAGCAAGTCGTGAACACACACACCCAGAGCATTGGCCAGCACTGCTGTGTCCGGGAAGCAATCAGAGGTTAGGATAGTTCTTGAGGAAATTGGGGGAATGTATCTTCAATGGAATTCAAAGGTAGCTAAAATTACATACCCGTTACCCCTTGTATATTGTAAAATTGGTCAAGGATCTTTTTCATTTAGTGCCCTTCAGAAGCTACATATAATATTTACATGTCATTTAGAAGACAAAATAACAACAATTGACAATGATTATCCTATTTAAAAGTATACATACAGTCTTAATATATTGTGTTGCCTTCTTGAGCATTAAAATTGTTTGTATCATTGTAATAGCTGTGTAACTGAGTCCCTCAGTTGTTCTCATTGTAAAAATAAGGATATTAGCATCACTGTGGAGGCTCCAGCACCCTCTCCAACGCGGCAGCAGAGGGAGCCTTGAGTACTGAGTACCATCATCCCTTTCTGCCAGCTGATTACTTCCTGTTTGCACACCTTATCCTCATCATCATCATCACCCTATATAAACTGAACTCTGTCTCAGTCTCTTTGCGAAGTCTTGTCAACCCTGGTTACAATTCTGAGCGTTTATTACTATTTGGATTATTGTGTACCATTTTTGGATTGCTTATTTGGTTCTCGATTGTTCTCTGCCTGCCTTTTTGACCCCTGCCTGTTTACCATTTTATGATTGTTACCCGCCTGCCACGACCTCTGCCTGTTTAACGTTTTTGATATCTGCTGCCT
The DNA here is from genome assembly GCA_036877575.1 of Botia almorhae. Classification (NCBI taxonomy): domain Eukaryota; kingdom Metazoa; phylum Chordata; class Actinopteri; order Cypriniformes; family Botiidae; genus Botia; species Botia almorhae. The sequence continues at coordinate 10,611 of JAZGTJ010018374.1, read as the reverse complement.
GCCATTGTGATTCTTTGCTGTGTTTTTGACTTCTCTTATTAAATATTTGCAGATGGATCCGAACGCTTCTGAGCATTTGTTACAGAAGACTTCACCAACACAGGATCCAGCAACTCTGGCTCAGTTATCATCAGATATAACTTCACAAGCCTCGCAGCTCACCCTTCATCAGCAGCAACTCGCTTGGTTAACTGCTTTAACTGAGGAGCTAGTACGAGCCTTTTAAGGGGCTCGCATCACCACTGCTGAACCATTTGCTTCTAACACAGCCCCGCCACTAAACGCCACGGTAACACAAACTGCTCCGGTAAGCCCACGCCTCACTTTCCTGGAGAAATTTGATGGAAATCCAAGTAATGTAAGGGGTTCTTGTTACAATGTTCCTTATTTTTGTCACAACAACCAGCCCTATATCCCACAGATTCCAGCAAAGTGGCGTTTGTTTGTTCACTGCTCACCGGGCGAGCTTTAGATTGGGCTACAGCAGTTTATAGCTCTGCAATACCCTCCTATAAGACATTCATCCAACGCTTCAGGGAGGTGTTCGAACACCCGACTGGAGGTAAGAGTGCTGGGGACAAATTAATGAGCATTAACCAGGGAAAAATGACCGCTGCAGAATATGCTCTCGCGTTTAGACTCGCCGCACAAACTTACTATGTAGAGGATACACTTAAGTGGATTTTTCGACGGTGACTCAACGCGGAGTTACAAGCTGAATTAGCATGCAGGGACGAGGGAAAGAACTCATGGAGCCACTCGACCTTACAGTAGGTTTATTACATCAAGAAAGACTGCAGTTTTACATTATATCATCTGCTCACCACAATATAATTCTTGGATTACCGTGGTTACAACAACACAAGCCCGTCATTTCCTGGAAGGAGCGAGAACTCGTACGCTGGGGTCCACATTGTATCAAAACGTGTCTGTCAAATATTCAACTTAAGTCTAATGTTGAACCTTCTCTCACCCCAGACCCTCAAGTTTCTGAGCCCTACCAAGACTTAAGTGAGGTTTTCAGTAAGGGGAAGGCCTCACGACTCCCTCCTCATCGTCCAGTAGATTGCGCTATTGATCTTATACCTGGTGCTACTCTTCCTGAAGGCAGAATCTTTCCCCTGTCAAACCCGAGTCTGAGGCTATGAACACCTACATCAAGCAGGAATTAGAGAAGGGTTTCATTAGGCTTTCCAATTACAATTACTAGAACAGTTACGCCAGGCCAAGTATTATACAAAATTGGATTTACGTAGCGCCTATAATTTGATAAAAATTCATGAAGGTGATGAGTGGAAAACCGCATTCTCCAAAACTTCCGGCCACTATGAATACCTTGTAATGCCCTTTGGTTTAGCCAATAGCCCTTCAGTGTTCCAGGCCTTTATGAGCGATATTTTTAGAGATAAGCTCGAACATGGCGTAATAGTATATATAGACGATATCTTGATTTATTCTGACTCCCTTGAGGAACATATTGAACAGGTCAGATCAGTTCTAAAACGTTTACTGGAGAATCAGCTGTACGTAAAATTGGAGAAGTGCAAATTCCATAAGACGTGTACCTCATTTCTAGGGTATATCATTAGTCACAAGGGCGTCGCAATGGATGAAAGGAAAGTTGAAGCAGTAACCAATTGGCCACAACCCACTACTGTGAAAGAACTTCAAAGTTTTTTAGGTTTCGCAAACTTTTATCGTAGATTCATCCAGGGCTTCAGCTCCATCGCATCCCCATTAACAGCACTCACCAAATTAGGTAAAGGTAAACTCAATTGGTCACAAGCTGCTGAAAAAGCATTCAATGAGCTTAAGCAACGGTTCACTTCAGCCCCCATATTAAAACACCCTAATCCCGATTTACCTTTTGTTGTTAAGGTAAATGCTTCAAACACTGGAGTAGGTGCCATCCTTTCTCAACGGCAAGGTGATAACCCTAAGCTATATCCCTGTGCATATTTTTCAAGGAAGCTATCCCCCGCTGAACGTAATTATGATGTGGGTAATCATGAGCTACTGGCGATTAATTTAGCACTGGAGGAGTGGAGGCACTGGCTTGAAGGTGCTGAACATCCTTTTTTGGTGCTCACAGATCATAAGAATCTAGAATACCTGCGCAATGCCAAGAGACTGAATCCTAGACAAGCCCGTTGGGCCCTGTATATCACACGCTTCCAGTTTACTGTAACCTATCGCCCTGGTACCAAATATGCAAAGGCAGATTCTTTTTCTCGGCAGGTGGAGGAATATCCCAAAGACACCTTTGAAGAACCCATTATCCCTAATCGATTATTACTAGCCCCTGTAATCTGGAATCTTTCTAACGAGATTAACCAAATTAATGAACAAACTCCACCACCCCCAGAATGCCCACCCAATGTAATTGATCTGCTCCGGAACCACTACTGGTGGCCATCTGTAGTCAAGGACACCATATCATACATCAAACAATGTGCCACATGCCAAACCTCTAAAACACCCAAACAATGCCCCGCCAGATTACTACAACCATTACTCACCCCCCCGCCGACCCTGGTCACATATTGCTATTGATTTCATTACCGCCATACCACCATTCTAACCATTATTGATCGTTTTTCTAAAGCATGCAGATTGATTCCCCTTACTAAATTACCTACCTCCATGAAGACAGCAGAACTATTATGCAATCAAGTTTTTAGATTCTACGGTTTACCCGAAGATATCGTGTCCGATAGAGGACCTCAATTCACGTATGTATTCACGAGTATGGTCTGCCTTCTTCAAGAGTCTAGGGGTGAACATTAGTCTTACATCCAGGTATCATCCTCAATCTAATGGCCAGACAGAACACCTCAACCAAGAAATAACCAGATTCCTAAGCTCTTACTGCCAATCCAACCAGGAGGACTAGAGTAAATATCTATTCTGGGCTGAGTACGCCCAGAATTCTCTCATCAAACCTGCCACCGGTATCACACCCTTTAAGTGCATTCTTGGCTTTCAACCCCCACTATTTGCATGGTCTGGCGAACCCACTGAGCTCCCTGCTGTAAACGAATGGTTACAGAAAAGCGAAGAGACCTGGGACAGAGCACACAACCATCTACTTCATGCTGTTAGGAGACATACTACACTAGCCAATGCACATCGTCGACCCGGTCCCACTTATGCCCCTGGTCAGTGGGTATGGTTATCCACAAGGGATCTGAGACTCAGGCTACCATGTCGAAAGCTAACACCAAGGTATGTAGGCCCTTTTCAGATCATTAGACAAATTACCCCTGTTTCTTTAGGTTAAGCCTACCCACTAACTACAGAATCTCTCCTACTTTCCATGTTTCCCTGCTCAAACCGGCTTCTGCACCGGAGAGGGAGGCTGAGGAAGCGCCCAAGGAACGGACCCCCCCATAGTGGTAGACGGCGAGGAGGCCTATCATGTCAGGGAACTCCTGGATTCCAGGGAGACGTCAGGGTCGGGTCCTACAATACCTGCTCGATTGGGAGGGGTACGGCCCAGAGGAGAGATTGTGGGTAAATGCAGGAGATATCCTGGACCCAAATTTAACCGAGGAATTTCATCGAACCCATCTGGGTAAGCCGGCCCCTCGACCCCGTGGCAGACCCCGATGTCGGGGGCCTCTTCACGTCAGGAGCCGCTCGCAGGACGGGGGCTCTGTTACGGTGGAGGCCCCAGCACCCTCTCCAACGCGGCAGCATAGGGAACCTTCACCTGAGCACTGAGATATCACCAGCGAACTACACTTCCCATTATCCCTTTCTGCCAGCTGATTACTTCCCGTTTGCACACCTGATCCTCATCATCATCACCCTATAAAAACTGAACTCTGTGTCAGTCTCTTTGCGAAGTCTTGTCAACCCTGGTTACAATTCTGAGCGTTTATTAATATTTGGATTATTGTGTACCATTTTTGGATTGCTTATTTGGTTCTCGATTGTTCTCTGCCTGCCTTTTTGACCCCTGCCTGTTTACCGTTTTATGATTGTTATCCGCCTGCCACGACCTCTGCCTGTTTAACGTTTTTGATATCTGCTGCCTGCCATTGTGATTCTTTGCTGTGTTTTTGACTTCTCTTATTAAATATATCGCAGATGGATCCAACCGCTTGTGAGCATTTGTTACAATTACACAGTAACTTTTAGAAAAGCTGTCAAATATGCAGAAGATACTGAAAAAGAAAGAATGTGCAGGAGAATGTAAAGAATTTTTTTAAAGATCAGTGGAGAGTTTAACTTATGACTGTTACGGAGGAGGTTCTGCCCCCTGCTGGTCGCCAGCGGGAACCCTTGCCAGAATATTAGTTCCATCCTGAACTATGTTTCCCATTGACCCCGGTTCCTAGGACTGATGACTTCCTGTTTACCACCTGTTTCCAGTTAGCTGCCCTGGTTAGCCCAGGTTAACTTTTCATTCAGTGCGATGTCTTGTATTGCCATGAGCTACAATTCAGAGCGTTTTCCCGGACTGCTTTCCCGTTGCTATTTGGACTGTTTAACGTTTTTGCCGCCTGCCCCTTGTTTGGATTACAGGCTTGGTTATTGATTGTTTGCTGCCTGTCTCGACCATTGCCTGGATTTACATTTTGTCTCTGCCTTAAAAACGGTCATTGACCATTGGGATTTGGCAATAATACCATAAAATACCTGAATATTACACAATGAAATAGTGAAATAGTAGAGTCTTTCGAACTCCAATTACAGCATTACATTAGAAGCAATATTAACAATGTGCAAAACCCCAAACTAAGTTTAATGTCTGCATTTACATTTAGTCATTTAGCTGACGCTTTTATCCAAAGCGACTTACAAATGAGAACAAGGAAGCAACTTCAATTACAATAAGTGGCAACAGTGAATAAGTGCATAGATATAGACAGGTCTCAGGTATTTCAACACAGTATAAGAAGTTTTTTTTTTTTTAAGAAGTAGAAGTGGCGGTGTGTTAGTAAATTAGTCAAGGAAGTGAAGACGAAAAAGATGAGTTTTTAGTTGTTTCTTGAAAATGGCTAATGGCTAATGGAGTTCATTCCACCAACCGGGCAGAGTAAAAGAAAGAGACCGGGAAAGTAATTTCTTCCCTCGTTGGGATGGAACCACCAGGCGGCGTTCATTAGCTGAACGCAAATTTCTGGTGGGCACATAAGTGCGAAGAAGTGAGAGCAGGTAGGGAGGTGCGGATCCAGTGGTCACCTTGAAGGCAAACATCAGAGCCTTGAATCTGATGCGAGCAGCTATTGGATAGCCAGTGCAACTGGATGAACAGTGGCGTGACGTGTGCTCTTTTAGGCTCGTTAAAGACCACTCTAGCTGCTGCATTCTGAATCAACTGCAGGGGCTTGATAGAACAAGCTGGAAGCCCTGCGAGGAGAGCATTGCACTAGTCCAGTCTGGAGAGAACCAGAGCCTGAACGAGAAGTTGTGCTGAGTGATTCGATAGGAAGGGTCTGACCTTCCTCCCTTGTAGAGGGCGAATCTGCAGGAACAAGCGGTTTTGGAGATGTGGTCAGAGAAGCTCAGTTGATCGTTGATCGTTACTCCAAGGCTTTTGACTGTCTTGGATGGAGAGATGGTTGACCCGTCAATCTGAAGTGAGAAGTTGTGAAGATCTGTGTTGTGTGTAGAGCTGGGTGTCATCAGCATAGCAGTGAGCCATGTTTCTGAATGACAGATCCTAGAGACGCCATGTAGATGGAGAAGAGGAGTGGTCCAAGAAGAGTCCTGGGGCACCCCAGTGTCTAGGTGTTGCAGGTTGGACACCTCTCCTCTCCAGGACACCCTGAACAGCGGTCTCTCAGTAAGCAAGGCAACAGTGGCAACGAACCAAAACTCCAATGTATAGATGGAGATAAAACCTTGGGAGAAACAAGGCTCAACTGGGAAGGCCAACCACTTGGACTACAGGACCTTGGAGAAATGAAAGATAGACAGACATAGTGTGGAGCCAGTTCATTTGTTCTTATGGGAAGTGTCCCTGGTTTACCTAATTAATGCAGCCTAACAATCCCTTAAGGGATTTGAGTAATAATTCCAAAGGACTATGTGTAGGCTAGATTAAAGAGATGGGAAGACTGTTCCAGATTTAGGGCACAAAACATGATTCTGATTGTGAAATTCTGTGTATTATCAACTGGACAGAATATTTAGATCACAGTGAATGTGAAGGACTGTATTACATTGACATTTACATTTAGGCATTTGGCAGACACTTTTATCCAAAGTGACTTACATTGCATTACACTATACATTGTTTCTGAGTATGTGCAATCCCTGGGCTCAAACCCATGACCTTGGCATTGTTAACGCCATGCTCTAACCACTGAGCTGTAGCTTTCCTGTAGTAATAAGAGAGGTCGTTTAGGTATTGAGGAGTTAAATCATTCAGGGCCTTGTAGGTAATCAGCAGAATTTGTATTTTTTATGATGCCTAATAGGCAGCTAGTGCAGTGTTGACAGAACTGGGCTAAAATGGTCATACTTGTTCGTCAATTTTATATATTTTGATATATACTGGGCGGCGCTGCTCTCTTTGTTAAATTGTACTGTAGTGCAGTGTTTCTGTAGTGTACTATCTGTTCTGTAATTTGTCTTTGTACTGGTTGTTTTGTACGTTTGTTTTACACTTGTACAGGTTGTTTTGCACTTGTCTCTACTGCCTGCATGTCTGTACTTTGTAACATTCTTGTGATGTTTGCACTGTGATTGTACCTAGTCCCTTGTTGTCTGTGTAGTCTGTCTTATGTGGCTATTTCACTAGTAGTGTTCGTGGCTGGAGGATTGGTTCCTGAGAGATATGTGGAGTGTGCAATTGTGGTGCCCCAGTGCCTTCAAAGTGCTGCCCCCTGGAGCAGTCGCCCGTGTCTCCCGTCCAAGCCTATAAGCCTCTTGCAGCTTGTTGCCAATCTTACGGTGCCTTGGACAGGCGTTGGACACCCTGCTGCCATGGCCATCCTGCAGGTTCATCAGGCCAAGGCACTCAAGCAGCACCACAAGGGTAGTTCTGAGGCAGGTGAGGCTGCATTTGCAGGACGCATTGCCTCCTCACACCACCCCGCCTCCCTTTCAGGGCTAGTAGCTCTCGCCCCCCCTGGTGCTGCTTGCACAGAGTCTTGGGGCCTGGCAAGTGCAAACCGCCCATGTTTAGAGACATCTTCTCTACTTCAGTAGTGGAAAGCGATGCTTCGGTCCTGCGAGCGGAGATTGCGGTCCTCTTGATGAAGTACACAATAGAGCCTGTCCTTCCAGCCGAGATGAAGTCTGGGTTTTACAGCCCGTACATTATCGTGCCCAAAAAAGGAGGCAGGCTGCATCCAATCTTGGACCTGCGTGTCTTGAATCAGTCCCTGCACAAGCAACCCGTCAAGATGCTTATGTAGAAATGCATTCTCTTGTGCATTCGCCCCAACAATTGGTTCGCAGCGATTGACCTGAAGGACGCATACTTTCATGATTCTGCCGTGACACAGGCTGTCCCTTCGGTTTTGAGTTTGAGAGTCGGGCATACCAGTACAAGGTCTTCCACTTCAGGCTGTCCCTGTCCCCCCGCATCTTTACCAAAGTTGCAGAGGCTGCCCATGCCCCATTACGCAAAGTGGGCATTCGCAACACTCTCAATGACTGGCTTCTTCTGGTCCACTCTCGGGAGTTGTTGTGCACACACAGGGACCTGGTGCTCCGGCACCTCAGCCACCTGGGGCTTCAGGTGAACTGAACTGGTTTTCGGACCTGATGCTCCTTGCGACAACCCCTCTCTGGCAGATTCCCCTGAGGAAGGACCTTCTTTCTCAGGGACAGGGCACTATCTGGCACACGCACCCTGATTTTTGAAACCTCCATGTTTGGTTCTTGGACAGGACGCAGAGGCCCTGAGTGATGTACCCACGGGCTTGGTGGCCACTATTACTCAGGCAAGGGCTCCTTCCACCAGGCAGGCTTGCCCGATTAGCTCAGTGCTTTCCTTTCTACAGGAAAGGTAGGAACGGAGGTTGCCCTCTTCCACCCTGAAGGTGTACGTGGCCGTTATCCTGGCCCATCACCTAGCAGTAGAAGGCAAGTATTTAGGAAAGCATTAGCTGGCCATCAGGTTCCTAAGGGGTGCCTGTAGACTGAACCCCCCGAGGCTGTCCCTCTTTCCCTTTTGGGATCTTTCCATAGTCCTCTCTGGGCTATGGGGAGCCCCTTTTGAGCCGCTTGAGTCAGACTCTTAAGACAATGCTCCTGACCGTGCTCACTGGGTGCTGCAAGCATTGTCAGTCAGCAACCCATGCCTAGAGTTCAAGCCTGCCTACTCTCACGTTATCCTGAGACCCAGGCCTGGCTACATGCCCAAGGTTCCCACCATGCCTTTAAGGGCAGGTGGTGAACCTGCATGCACCGCCAATCGAGGAGGCAGGCCCTGTGTGTTAATATGGACCGTATTTGTCATATTTCTTTGTTTGCTCGTAGCTAGGCAGATTGCAAAGGCAATCTCCAATAGAGGTTGGACCACTGGATAGTGTCTGCCATCACTTGGTGTACTTCCAAGGTGTGCTGTGCCCCCTCGACACAAAGGCTTACTCGACTAGGAGTGCCTTCTAAACATTGGCAACAATCGCCACGACTTCTCTGTGTCCAGGATCCGCACCCGGCTGGGCTGTGATGGTTTGCCTGCACGAAGCACTAGGTAGGTTACGGAGGCAGGGAGGCTGTCATACAGAGGCATGCCTCGCCTGCTCGTACTTGCATTCCCAGCCCGTATCGTGGGTTGGTTTGCCACGTTTTCTGTAAATCACCACTGATTGTCTGGGAAACATCTCGGCTCCTCAGCACAAACCTGAATGAAAGCAAGCTGTGGCCGGCTTTATATACCCGCTTCCGGGTAGGCGTGACTCGGCTGCAACTCCTTTGTCCAATGCTCATTGGCTCTTTCCTCTTGGGCAAATGTTCATTGACGCATTTTTTCAATTAAAAGGTGATAGGGCTCTCAAGCGAGACTCCATACGTCAGTTCGTTGACATAACGTCTCTGTTCCCTCCTTCAGGGAACGAGAGTTACATACGTAACCTAGACGTTAGTAGTTACCAATTTCCTTTTACTTTGTCTCTGTGTACACACAAAGACACATTTCAAAAAATGATACACAGAAAATCTTTTCAGGTCCTGTCCAGTCTGGAGTACTGCTGGAACTACAGGTCCTGCACCAGCCGGTGGTACTCGCCATGCTGAATCCAAGCCTAAATGGTTTTGTAAACCTGGACAGACCAGCGTTTACGCTTTCACCGAAAATATATATAGCCGCAATGACAAAAAGCACACTTTGTTCCTTGTTCATATTAAGCACTTTCCATTTATAAAAATTTCATTTATATTAGGCCTTTTCCCTATAAAATGTTTTTAGTGGCAAAAAAAAATTATTTGTTGTATACAACAGTGGGTAACATCATTGAATGTAATCACAAATGTTACTAGGCAACCAAAAACATCCACTAATGACCCAACGTCCAGCCACTGAAGACAAGCAGCGGAAAAAATCACTGGGGCGTGAACGGGGCGTTTTTCAGCTTTTGTCGGGTGGCGCTCACCACATCTACATCTGTCACCTATGGTCACTGTTGTTACTGGAAGTCGCCAGCTCCCCATTGAAAAGAAATAGGATCATGTTGCTTTGTCGCTGGGTGTCGCTGGCAGTGTTATCAGGCTTAAAGAGGGCAGTATCCAGACTTGAGATCTATTTGCCCTTCTGTCCAAGATGTCAGGCAGGATGAGCACACCAGAGATGGAAAAGTGAGACTGTATCGTCATAATAAAAACAATTTAAAGCAGCTTTAAAATGAGCAAACACAGATACTGTTTATAGACAGGAGAAATACATAATTAATATAACTTAATTACTATTTACTTAATATAATAATAAATTAATAAGAATAATAGGCTTGCCCCTGACCACTCTCTATAAACTTGTTAAACATGCACACATTTTCTGTGGCAAAAATAATGGTTAATATTAAATTAAAATCCTAAACCAAAATATTAATTAATAAACTTAACAGCATAAAGTAACATCTATAAATTTTATATTTTTTTTATAATTTTATAAAATTTAATACATTTTATAATTTATCATATAATTTATCATTTATTAAGTTTGGTTGATATTAAATATTATGAGAGTAAAATTAAAGAGTTAACTTTTCCTCCAAGAGGACAACCTCTGATTGGATCCCACAACTCTTTAGGGCACTGATCATCAACTGGCGCGGATCAATCCGGCCCGCGGCTGGATTCCAAAATTGTGAGGATCAAAAAAAAATAGTGGTCCACACTAAGGTTAGGTCGATAGACGATGCCATCGTCCATCGTCGATAGACATTACGATGCTGAGCCGGCATCGCGATCCTCCGCCCC
>JAZGTJ010018373.1:0-11481 GCA_036877575.1 Botia almorhae | reverse complement strand
GTTACATTGTCAGGCCAAAACTGTTCTTTTGCGGGCCACAATGGGCCAGATTAACTTGATGGAGAAAGGAGAGCAGAATGGAGCTTTAAAACGGCATTAGAAGAAGCCCACGCTCAAGGACCGATGCTTACCAGCGAGCGAGTGCGCCGTAAAGGCGGGCTGACGCGAGTGGCTGATACAAAAGACGACGTTGCCAGCGACTTCCAGTGCTTTCCGAACACAAAACCAACGAACTACACAAACGTGTCCGCTCACGGTGTAAAACTGAACCCTCTCCAGAGATTCTGTACGATTACGAGCCACGTCCGAATGATAAAGCGCTGCGCTTTGCAGCGCCGTGCCATCTTCCCTAAGCAGCTTTGGCGCACAGGTCTGGTGACCCTTCCGCATTTACGCGTCCTCTCCTCTTGTCTGTTTTGTTATCAAGTGTCATAATCACTGCCATTCAGGCCCGTAGACCTGCTCTGTCGGTTCGGGCGGTCGGGACGAGTCCAGATAAACTCTGACTTTAATTTGAGCGCTCGGAACAAGTGCGTTTTCCCGGTTGTAAAGCCAGCACGAACGGTGACGCCATTTTCTGCTAAGAGCAAGCACGCTCGGGCAGGATAGGAAACGACACCGGCCCGCCGCACGATCCCGGGCCCAAATGGGCAGCTCGCGGTAACACAAACAGGCGAGATGGTCTCGCAGAGTTCTTACCTTTTGGAAAACAACGCTCGGTGGTGAAGTTTTGAGTGCGGATGGTCTGACGCGGTCCGGAGGTTGTTTCTCTCGCTGGCGCTGCCTTCTCGGAAGCTGCTTTGTGCACAGTGAGGACCTCTCGGCGGAGAAGCGGCTGTTGCGCAAAGGTGCAATGGATGTTCAAGACCACCGAAATGTGGCACCCGATGTTGTCGTCAGTTTGGCGTGTCCCATCACACCCCCAACAACACGTACTACGAACCGTGTAAAATGAACGGCCCGGTTTAATTAAACTGATCGAAAGAAAGGCTTTGTACAGGCACTCATTCCAAATTCAAGGCAACGCAACCTTTCCTGGCTTTGGTACTTCAGAGAGCTATTGAACTTACGCATAAACACTTGCAAAGACTTTCCAGGAATCCCCAGATTACACGATAAAGCGCGGTGTTCATGTGACCAATAAAGTCCCTCAACCCTTCTTAAAAATCGTGTCTTTTAATAAAAATAAGTCGTTTCCAAAATAGCACCACAGGTGAACTATTTGACAAGTTTTTCGATCTAAACACCATCTCAAGCTAAACAAACAAACCTGTGCAAACATGAGAGTAGATTTGAATTCGTGTAAACCCGGAGCTGAATCAGTTAAACGTTACACTGAAGGAACATTACAAGTACTTGTTTTTGAGGACACACACAGTAACATGATGTCACAGCCTGGAACTGTTGCTAACACCATTAGCATGTCATTGTTCGTGTCATTGAGTTGTTAATGTAAGCACTCCTGCAGCACGTATGTAAAGAGAGGATTTAATGATGGCGATCTTTTCCAGAAACACTTTTTTGTTATGTTGGTTGAAAGTCTCTTAACCTCCTGATAGCAATCACTAAACTACAGTGAAGTGGTTTAAATACATTTATATAAATATTTATCTACTGCGGAAGGCACAGGACCACAAAATGTTTGTCCAATCGTTGTATTTGATCTGAATGCAATGATAGGACGTTCTGCTTGCCTATCAAAATGTGTTTGCATTCCACAGTCAACGTGGAGGAGGGGGTGTGGCTTTGTAGAGAGCTCGGAATGGAGGGCGGGACCTAATGCTTTTAAAGCTAGCTTGCTATTGCTAGCCTCTACATAATCATCTACCACACCTTTAAACTGTTTCTGTCTTATTATCTGTTTCACACAGTTGAATCTGGAAAGCATAAGGCCGTGTTTTAACCTGTGGATTGTGACATTAAATGAGTATTTAACATAAAGACATTATATGGAGTACTGTCAAAAATGACATGCTTTGGTTGTTTGTGTAAAATATAGACACTTCATATAGATTTTAGGAAAAGTAATTTTAAAACGTAATTATTTTAGATGATTTTTATTGGACAATGACAATTTTTGTCCCATGTATGTCATTCTATTTGGTACACTAAATTTTTTAGAAAACGTTAAATTTTGAAAACACAGAGAATAAAAATTTTTGAACCGAGAATAAAAAACCTAATTTAGAATAATATAATAATTCAGAATAATTCGGAATATTTTCTGAAAATTACATTCTACTCTAATTACATAAATGTTTCTAATAAATGCTGTGTGTTTTTCCTCTAAAGGGTTTTTGCAACCAGCTAAAACTAAACTAAAACAAAATAAAAACTAAACTAAGACACTATTTCGTTTTTAGTTTAAAGAACCTCTACATTGACATTGATTTATTATTGAAGTATTGGTTATATTTATATATAATATCTCTGCTGATATTCTGTCCTTAGCAGATCTTTCTGGAAGCTCATTGAAATTCTGGATTCTCTGTGTCTCCAGCGCTCTGAGGAAACACAGACCTCAAGATTTATTACTGATATAATTTCCAGGACACTAGAATTTGATACATGCAAACTAAAACTAGTCATACTTCAGTAACCACATATAAAACCACCATTTATTATTCTGAACAGGAATGGTAAAGCTACGATGAAAAGTCTCCTGATGTGTGTTTTAGTCATTTGTGGGCCTGTGTTGGGTAAACTTGATGTCCTTCAAAATAAATAAATAAACAAGAAACAAGACATTTTGAGACCTGAGAGCAGCTCCTGAAACAGCTGTGTACTGTTATGTCTGTTTCAGTGGAATGTTCACAGGATATTTATCTTCAGGGTCGATCAGAAATTCTCCACGTCGCTTTGTAAGGGCTGAATTTATGGGTTTGGTTGTCAACTTTTAAGCTAAATCGTTGTGTCAGTAACCGAGTGAACTGCATGATCTACCAAGCTGTGGTTTAAAGAAATACCGTAAGACATTTTGGAAACCCTGAGACACGCCCAAACTTTTACCTGATCTGGAGAAAAACAACATACTAGTTAAATGATCCGGTCGTCAGGTCAACAGTTCTCGATGTATTCAGCTGCCTCTTGCTCTCGCTTTGACATCTTGGGCGCAATGTTCACTGTCCCAACACAAGTTTAACACTGTTGCTATGATACCACGCCTGCGCAGTGATCGTCAGCACCTTCAACACCACTAACTTACGAGATCCTACCTCTTAGACGTCCCGTAATTTACATTAAATTTACATAAAACCAAGGTAATCAAAGCTAAGTACTAGCTATCTATCAAACGTAGTATTAAACACATCTGAAGTGATTTAATTCAAGTGATTTGATGTTTCTAATGTAGTGATTACTGTATACAAGTAATATATGGCGTATTTTTCTGACAAATCTACAAGTCCTTCTCTATTATTATTATTATTATTGACTGGTATTGTTTACTCTTCTGTACGTTACAGAGCTGAAGGGATCTGCTGATGTGTTTTATCGTCTGTGTGAAACTCAAGTTTTCTGTGCGTCAGTTGCTTCGTCTCACCGCTAGAGGGAAACGATTGGTACTTGTTTCACTCTTTCTAATGACTTTTTGAATGCTTGATCTTTTAAAATTCAATTAAATTGCATGTGTGATTATATTAAATAAAAATAAAACGTACATCTGCATAGGCTTAAATAATAAATGATGACTTTTGTGTGACATGTCAAAATTACAGCTTTGTGTAATTTCATAGTTCTCAAAGACTACAAACAGGTTGAGTAACAAGTCAACAACGTCATCAGCCAGCGACGGCTGTTTGCTCTCCGTACTGCGCATGCGTATAACTCGCTGTAGGTTAAGCGGTTTCCAGCTGTCACGCGCAGTCATCTGTACCCGAGTGTGCCACGCCCACCCTGTAAGTCTCCACCCTCTATACTGATGTTATTGACACACATTGGGAGGGATAAACACAAACATATTTGATTTTTAATATATATTCTATTGATTTTAATATCTATTCCATCTGTCTGAGCAAAATATCATGTGCATGTTTAGTTCACCGCCAGGTTCAGTAAGCTTGATGTTGATGGTCATTAATTTGACAATCTTTATCGCACTAAAGCAATAATTTCAGATGGTTGGGAGAATTGATTTTTACTGTAATACACGAGATGATTAAAGGGGATCATTCTTAACTGCTAGTTTTTGCTTTCATTGATTTTCATTCAGTTAAAGATAAAACGCAACTTCCTGAATTAATTCTGACAAATCATTAGGCTACTGTACCATACATATAAAGAAAAATACAGGTTAATTAAATACTAAAAGCTGCAATCAGTAACTTCTGCCTCTACCACCATGTCTGTTTGAATCATATATCTGCAGGTTACGTGTGGCGTTTCTTGATGTGAATGAAAAGTTTAAATTGTAAACAGCTGCTGTAAGATCAAGATACAAACACTGCAGCATCTACAGTACCAGACATGTGATACAGCAGCCGAATTTTCTCTGTTTACAGACGGACATTTCCCGTGAAAACCGACCCGACAGCTCAAATTATAAATCAATCATTATAAACTTACTGTTGTGAATCGGGGGAAAATAAAGTTTTGATCTGTCCAATAAACACTGATCTGTCATGTACTCGCTCAATAACTGATTTTTGTTACAGATTGCAGCTTTAATTTTAAGAAGAGAGGTGGGGTTTATTTCACGAACATACTGCAGCACCTTCATCTCACCAGCAGAGGTCACCAGAGGTCATCTGTCACCTCTGCTGGAGCTTCTGTTCACTCCTCATGAAAGCCGAGAGCTTCAGCTGCGTGCACACACGCACTACTGTCACTCTGTAAGAGATGCTCAATAAAGCTCGTTCATGAGTGCGCCAACATTAGTCATGTTGTTAGTAAGAAATACAGTAAGAAGAGTTAACACAAGCGGATTATTTTGATGCTATCAGCAGACGTGTGTAGGCAGAAGGTTGTTTTGGGTTTGTGGCTGGTGTGGACAGCAGAACGTTTGGCATCAACACTTTCGATTCCCAAGAACAACACTGGGAATAAAATGTATTACAGTCAGGGCCTCCAGTTTTCAAAACTCCTCATCTCTGCTTATTAAATCTTAAATCTTTGTAATGAAATAATTAATTGTATGTCTACGTGCCCGGCACCTTTGCCTTCTCTGGTCCTAAATGATTTGACCAGGAGACTAACTGGGGCTAGTTGTCACACTGTTTACTGCAGTGAATGTTGTTGATTAATTTGTGTAAGTCAGTTTCTGTACTCTTTAATGTGAAGGTGCCATAGAAGTTTATATGGTTCCGTAAAGAACCGTTACGATCTGTAGAATCGTTCTGTTTCACAAAAGCTTCTTTGTAGTGAAGAACTGTAGGTTTTTTCTGTACGTTTTTCACACTGAAAAGGTAAGAAATGGTTCTTTCAGGAATTTGAATGTTTTAAATTTGAAGAAAATGAAGAACCTTTTAGAAATCTTTATTTTTTTATAATAAAAAATTATTATCAGCACATACCTTAAAGCAGCGACGTTCAGCTGAGTCCTGCACACTTTGTTTCTCTCTCTCATTTACCACCTGAGTCTCATCAGCTTATTAGTAGAGACACGAGACCGGAACTGATTGTGTCCAATCAGACCTCCAGAACGAGGCGCTGGAGTAACAATAACACACTGCATAACAATTTTGTTACAAAATTCCATAAATTTCTACAACCTACCACAAAGTTTAATACAGTGACTCAGTCCAGATCCTTTAAAATAGCATGAAGCACTGCACCATTCCAGTCATGTCAAATTGGTTATGGCCACTAAATTCAGAGGTCTAGTCTTTATTTATTCCTTGTGGAAAAGCTTGAATTTTTTGTGGTGTTTACAGTCACCGTTTTAAGACGCACTCTTAGTCAGTAAGAGTGAGTTTGTGATAATGTTTCTGTTTAGTGGTATCCCCAGACATTTTAATGACTCATTTCGTGGTATGACATTTTTGTGGAAACCCTCACAAACCAAGAGTGACCATGATTTAAAAAGCAAATATGATGTTTGCTAGGTTAAACTTCAGACTCATACCCTATACAGCATGATTCAAAATGATTCAATGTATTTTGTGATTCATGGAGAAAAGGTTGTCTGGAGGTCAGATCATGAGACACAAGATTAGATGCTGTTTATTCACCTGCAGCTTCTGATTGGTCGGATTTATGTAAACTTTCTCCTTTCCAAGTTTCATTGTGAATATTAAAACAGGAACTGGGTCTCTTTTTATGTTCCCAGAACAATATTATTTATAGAAGTATTAGCAAAGTCCCCCACAGGTGTCTGTAGGGGGGAAACTTGAACAATGTGAGGTTTCAATGTCATGTTTCATTGTTTCAGTTTTGTAAAACCGCGTGTTTTCAGCAAACGTACAGCAGAGACCTCACGTGATAGAAAACTAAAACTGTATTAGTCTTACACTAAAGAACAGCTGAAAATACATCAATAATGCTTAAACACAGGCAGAAATTAAACAGAACATACATCATGTTGTATTACTACAGAAGAAATACAGT
Source organism: Botia almorhae (assembly GCA_036877575.1). Lineage (NCBI taxonomy): Eukaryota > Metazoa > Chordata > Actinopteri > Cypriniformes > Botiidae > Botia > Botia almorhae. The sequence continues at coordinate 4,938 of JAZGTJ010018373.1, read as the reverse complement.
TCCTCATTTATTAGAAACTGAGAGCAACATCTTATCAATATAAGACTCAAACAAGAACAGTCTGAAAACTGACATACATTAGAATCACATACACAGCTGTGACCTGTGTATTTTCATCCACTGTACATCTGCACCAATGATTAATAATTAATGTGTTGTGCTATTACATGAGGTTATGAGTTATTAAATGTTTTTTGTATTTAACACAAGCAAGTTATTTATCCTTGTGCAATAACGACTGTGGTCTGCCTAGTGCAACAATTTAACAGAATAACATCAATGATAAACATGCTAATACTGATGGAAAGACCTTCATTTAAAAACAAGATGATAATGACAAAGTTAAAATAATGTGAAATAATAATCAATTAAATATAAGGTGCATAATCATATTCACTGCATAAATATAAAATATACATCTAGAAAATTAATTTCATACATATTTCTGCTTATTACACAGCTGGTGTAATATTTGATTTTAACTGTAAATGATGGTATTTTTGTAATATTGTGTAATTGGATGTTTCCCCTGGGCAACCACACACACACACACACACACACACACACATCTCCTGTATGACTCCATGCTCTCTATATTTTCACATAATGTAATTTACAATGAAATTTCATGTCCATTAATGTTTTAAGTCGCCGTGTAACAAGCAGAATAATGTACAGTCAGCATTATCATGTACATTAACACATCATGTACAGTAAAGCTGAGTGTACATACTTTACATTAGTACTGTTGGTACATTAGTACAACAATGAGTTCCACCCCTTGGAACTGTTAAAATGAAACAATTTAAGTATTTTTGCCTCACTGTGCTGTTTTTCCTAATTCTAGCATGACCCAAATGTGTAAAATTATGCATCTTTTTAACTAGCGAGCACAAATCATAAATCTATGGTGTAAGACAATCGTTCCCCACACAAAACCACCGAGACATTTCTAAACAAATATCTTCTCTTGTGTCCCACAGAAAGATGAAGTCATACAGGTCTGGAATGAGAAGAGGGTGAGGTCTTCCACTGATGGAACCAGCCACACCCAGCAATGCATGAATGATGGTTTTAATTGGTTTCTAAACTTGAGAATGAAAGCACTTATAAAACAACAGAGACATTAAACCAGCACAGACAGAAGACAACAGACACGACCGTTAGCCAGTCTTGCGCTCTGTGTTTGAAAGCATTGTTAAACGCAAGCTTTTGTCGCAGCTCATATTGTCTCACAGTTTGACGGTAATCTCGTTCCAGAGATTTGCACGTGTAGTTGCCGTAGTCACCGGCCGTCATTGTCGGAATGAGAAGGAGACATTCTGATTGGCTCTGCTGACACGTGCTGCGTTTGTCTCCATGTTCCCACCAGTAAGTCGCATGATGGGAACTGACAGGGCAAGAGAGGTAAAAGGGAACTTCGGTAGGTACAGTGTGTTGAATTCTTAAAGGAGCGGCGACAGCTGACAGTGTCCGCAGGTCTCGTTTGAATCTTCCCTCTATTAAGAAGTTAGAAGAAGTTTTTAATTTCATTCCTCTGCATGTAACAATGCTACGTTATTGAGGAACTGACAAAGTTAAAGCTGCAATCTGTAACTTTTGCCTCTCTACCGCCATCTCTGTTTAAAACATTAAATTGCAGGTTACTTTACGTACTTTTCATAACATATAAAAAACACTTTCATGTACTAACATACCTGATTTTCTAAGGCACACGTGTGTTTTTCCATCAGCAATATTTTGTATTCCTCCACTGAAACACAATTGTTAAAGGAAATGATTTAAAAACGTAATTTTTACATCAGAAAATCAGACTTGACTTGACAGGGTGTTTCTGATATATCTCACATCTGGTGCATGGTGAGTTGCATGAAATGTCGTCACTTTTTTTAGTAAATCACTCAGTCTTGCTTTAGCAAACACCACTAATAAAGTAAATGAGAGAATCATCTTAAACAAACAGACAAACAGTTTTGTTTGTTCATACACAGTAATGGAGAGAAAAGCTTAAAGCTGCAATCCGAAACGTTTTTGGGGTTAAAATGAACAAAAGTCAGTTATTGATCAAGTACATGACAGATCAGTGTTCAACACGATCTCTTTATCTTACATTCATAACTGTAAGTTTATAATAATGATTTATAATATGAGCTGTCGGGTCTGATTTCACTGGAAATGTCGGTTTGGCTTCATCAGACTTCAACATAGTATGTAAAGTAACCTGCAATGTTATATTTCAAACACAGATGGCGACAGAGAGGCAAAGATCAAGGATTGCAGCTTTAAATTGAGTGAATGAAATGTATACAGCATACTTAATCTGTGGTGTGCAGCCGCGTTCAGTCCAAGCGCAGTACGGATCCCGGGAAAGAACACAATCCTGACAGGAAGTGTCATAGTGACATCTCTGCAGGTCCAACACAGACATCTGACCCGGATAACCTACAAACAGCTTCCTCTGCACACAAGCAACAGAACCAGTGACGTACAGTGACGTACAGTGACGTACAGTGACGTACAGTGACGTACAGTGACGTACAGTGACGTACAGTGACGTACAGTGACGTACAGTAACACAGAACGCATGCAGATCAGTGTGACTGCTAAAACCCTGTTGATGTGATGTCACAGCTGTGTGATTACATGTTCAGAGTCCAGTGTCATAGACTGTACAGCTGCCGAGCCATTACAAAGACGGGTTTCAGAGATGATGAAGGCACTGGAGTCATCCTCCAGGATTTTGAGGATCATGCCATTTTCTAAGAGAGAGAGAGATAGAGTAACAAACACTTTGTCCATGTGAAGATTTCTCCAAAAATACGGTTTCCAAAAACAGGACAAAACTGCTAACAAGGGAGGGAGCTGTTGCATCAAAGTGTCTTTGGTCAAAATCACACAGAACACATCATCATTTGAATCATGTGCACCACATGGAAGAGCACCTGCGGCCAGCAGAATCACATTGTGCAGGTTTGCGTTTGAAGCGTGGACTCTGTCGACTGCTATCCTGGTGTAGTTGTTACTGCTTGTGTAGAAAGGTGCATCTTTATGAACAGGGTGAATCCAGTCCTTCATCTCTGGATGATCTCTGATGATGTTGAGGGCAGCAACAGGGATCAGATTACTGTTTCTCACACACTGCAATGAAAGGCAGAGTTTCAGCAGTTACTGTAAGCCTGACAGAGAGCTTGTTTGAGGTCTGGGAACACAGCAACTAAAACAATTACAAATTTAGGTTGTAAGAACGTTTCCTTAATGTTTTCATTAAGTAACAAAAATGTTAAAATGTTATTTAGAAAATTCTAGGAATGTTTAAAATGTATCGTTTTGCATGACACGCTAACACTTTTCAGATTTTTATTTGTAACAATTCTGTGCTACGTTGTGTTGGTCTATCACATAAAAGCTCAATAAAATACATTGAGGTTTGTGTTTGTAAGGTGATGATCGGTGATATTTGATATGTGATGAACTTGAAAACAAGACCGCAGGAAACTGATCGTTCTGGAATGTATCTAGTGTCTCACCGTTCCTGGTCTCGGGCTGGGAATTTCCCCATCATAACCTTTAAAGAAGGAATTCTCAAAGACATTGTCAAGCTCTGCCAGGGAATATATGCAGACAGCTGTAGAGTTCCTATGACAGAAGTTTATAAGAAGACAGAGAAACAAGACTTGATTTTCTGAGGATGAAATGAGTGACACACTGAGGAATAATCAGGCTTTAAAGCAGTTTGCAGCTATTCTTGTGCTTTTCACAAAACAACTGTTTGTTTTTCTTTTGGAAACTGTGCTCTTATCATCATCAGTAACAGGCAGTACATGCAGTAACTCTTCACCAGCTGCTGAGGAAGAGCGTGTACAGACGCGAGTCTCTCCAGTCCTCAGCATGAAGGACAAAAGCGTCCTGCAGACGGTTGAAGTACAGCGACTCTCCAGGAATCCCACACACAAGTCTTGCCTTCAGAAAGGAGGTCCAGATGTTCTGCAGGATCTGCTTCGGACCACCTTCATCAACCTGCAATGACACATCGACATGCTAACCCAGCCCACAATTTTACGTTGTAAGAACATTTCTGCAATGTTTCCATTAAGAGAACGTTAAACATGTTGTTTTAAAGTTCTAGGAGTGATTGAAACGGGTTCACTCGCCGGGTTACTGCGCAACATTAACACCCATTTCACTACAGCTGAGGTGCTGCCACGTGTCTCTATTTATATCACACCCATTTCCTAAAATGTCCTAAAGTCTCTGTTACTCTCTTGATCTGCTTTCACAAGAACTCCACAAATGACTCACAGAGGAGCTCTGACTTCAGATCATTCATAAGAAAAACATACATGAGTACATGTTCTGATTCACACACAGTGTCATTATTGCATGACCTCAGAACACATGATTCATAGAAACTAAAGGTGAACGAGTCTAAAGTGCTTTTTGGTCACTGTGTGTTTTTGTGGTATGTGACAGAGTAAATATTCTTACCATGAAGACTGAATGAGAACTACTGTTACAAATAGTGATGGGAGACATGCCTTACAAACTCTGGCCACTCTAGAGATCCAGCGATCTGCTTCTGGACCGGTGTCAGAGTTCTTCTCTCGAAATAAAACGTAAATCTTCTCATTCATGGGATCATCTTTACGTTTGGCCAGAAAACTGGAGATAAAAGTGGGTTCTGTGTAAAGAGACCAAACAAGAGTCAAGAATTTCGACTTTGAACCGTGTACAGCGGGCGGCGTTAAATCTGAGACAAGCATCAACCGAGTTGTGTTATGTTAGCTGCAGATTTGGAGAGAATTGGGCTCAGCAGATTTGGGCTCAACCGAGACACAAGGTCAGTGAAATGTTTGGTTTGCTCAGCATGCACAAGCACAAATTCAATATCACAGTGAGGTATGCAGTTAATTTAGCTGAGCAAGTTCTGTGTGTGTGTGT
>JAZGTJ010018372.1:0-11482 GCA_036877575.1 Botia almorhae | reverse complement strand
GCCAGGATTCTGACTAGAACCAGAAAATCAGAGCATATCACACCAGTCCTCAGGTCCTTACACTGGCTTCCAGTTATGTTTAGGATAGATTTTAAAGTACTTTAACTTGTTTATAAAGCACTCAATGGCCTAGGACCTAAATACATTGCAGATATGCTCACTGAATATAAACCCAACAGACAACTCAGATCACTAGGATCGAGTCAGTTAGTAATATCAAGGGTTCACACAAAACAAGGGGAATCCGCTTTTAGCTATTCTGCCGCCCGCAGTTGGAATCAGCTTCCAGAAGAGATCAGATGTGCGAATACATTAGCCACATTTAAATGCAGACTCAAAACTCATCTGTTTAGTTGTGCATTTATTGAATGAGCACTGTGCTACGTCCGAACAGATTGGATTATTTTATGTATAATCATTTTTACTGTTTTAATTAATTTTAGATCAAGTTTTAAATCATTTTAAATGTTCTTAAATTCTCTGTTTTTATAATTTTAATTCCTCTTATTTAATTCCACTTTGAATTACCATTGTGTATGAAATGTGCTATATAAATAAACTTTGCCTTGCCTTGCCTTACGTAACCAAGATGTTCACTTTCAGTCAGTCACGTTCGGCGTTACGTCAACGGACTGACGTATCGCCACGAAAACCCCACAAGCCGACCTACATTACGGGCTAGGAATGCAAGTACGGGCAGGTGAAGAGTGCCTCTGTACAACAGTTCCCTTGCCTCCGTAACCTACCCAGTGCTCCGCTCAGGCAACCCGTCGCAGCCCAGTTGGGTGCGGAGTGCACAGGTCTTGGTGCACAGGTCTCCTTCCTCTCGCAGTATAGCCACTAAATCCCTCCAGGTGGCAGCATTTTGCACTCTGCTGCCTTCGGGCATTTAGCCAAGGCAGCAGACTGGGGAGCAGCAGAATGGGTCTCGACCTCCTGAGATGAGAGAGAGCCGTGACCGCAGTGTCAAGATAGGCATGCTCTCGCAATAAGAGCATGACCCCACTATGAAAGCTGTCTCAGCATGCTTTTTGCCCAGGCATGTAACACAACGATCATTGCCTTTGGATGAGGTAAAGAAACAAGAAACGCACAGATGGAAAGACATTATGAAAAAGACGCACGTTGTGTGTGGAGCTCTTTTAGAAAATTTGCTCTTTATAGGAAATTCACACTTTTATGTCGCCGGTCCGCCGAAGCACACAGGCGAACAGCCGGAACGAGAATCGCTGGATAACGCCGTCTAAATCGCAGCAGATCGCTGGCAAATGCTGGTGAATCCCGTCGAACTAGTGCGGAGTGAATGCAAGACGCACACACTCTGCTCCGAAACAAGAATCTGAATGATAGCGAGGTGATAGGGATCTCAAGCAAGACCCATACGTCAGTCTGTTGTCATAACGACGTAACGTCAAATGTGACTGAAAGGGAACTCTGAAAGGGAACTCATAATAATTTATGAGTTAACCTCATTACAAATCCTAAGATATTGTACAAATTGACATAAAATGTAGAACATCTCTCATGTTTTTCAATGCCAAATGGTTGGATTAGACAAATAGATACCCAATTTATTAAAAAAAACCTAATGTTTACACAAATGAATTAACACTTTTGCTTAATGCATTTTATATGTATCTGACAGATATTGCGAACAGGGGCCTCAGGGCTAAAGGGGGCCCACTGAAGAATGATATTTAATCAACCTCTCATTTTATCAAAGTTTCTTTGCAATATGACTTTTTGACTGTGCAGCCCTACATAAAAACTAAAAATTCTGTCATCATGTCAGTAAAAATCTATAAATGCAAAAAAGATTCATAAGAACTGTATGAATTGTACAATGTGAAAAGTTGTATGTTTTGTACCAGCACACTTACATATCTTGATTTTGTCAACTGGTTAACTTGTGCGAATTATCACAAGTCATTCTTAGACAAGACCGGGTTGAGTTGACATATGTAAAGTCAGTTTTGTTTGATTGTCTAACCAATGTCTGGATTCCTCAAGGAAATATCTCCACATTCCTGTTTCAAAATGATATTTCACAATCTGGAGGCACTTAAGCAAACATTGTTCAGAGAGCTACTGGAAGAGCAGAAGTAAGTTTAGAATGATTACCCTGCCAAAAATTTGTATTTAGAAGAATTGGAAGGGCCTAACTGTCAGGTATTTTTCATTTTGCCTAATCCCTGAGGTTATGTTAGCATATTACCACCAAGTAATGCTCTGCACAGAAAAATGAATGACCTGATAAAGCTCAAAATGCTAAGGGAGCTGGGAAATATTGAAGCCTTTTCATTGCTCTGGTTCATATTTGCTTAAAAACAAGCTGTCTATTTCCTTTCCTCAAGGGGTTCCTCTGGTAACTGATGAGTGAATGTGCATTTCCATCAATGACACAATGTGTCATATAAAAGTTGAGCAGCTCAGATAAAAAATTTAGGATGAGCTTTACCACATGTATACACAGAAGGGGCTATTTTCTGAAACCTTGAGGGACTTGGTTTTAACACGAACATATCAAAAAGATTGTTCACTCCCAGATAAAAGAAAATTTAGGAAAATGTCTAAGCTGCTCTCTTCCATTCTGTTACGGAGGAAACTTCGGTTCCGCCTCCTCTGCGCCAACAGAGGGAACCGTCACTGGAATACTGACATCACCCCGGACTACATTTCCCATCATACACCCCGTCAGTAAACCATCACTGCCTTGGTCACCTGTGGACAATCAGCCCGGTCTATTTAAACTGAACTATTCATTCATTCTGTGCGAAGTCTTGTTTTGCTATGCATACATTTCTGAATGTTTTTCCCTGTTTGATCACCCGTGTACGATTTGGATATTTTTCTTGTTTGTCTGCCACCTGCCCTGACCTTTGGATTACCTTACCGTTTGAGATTGTTTGCTGCCTGCCCTGATTCCTGCCAGGTTATTGTTTATCGTTTTGTCTCATCTTTGGTATTGTAATGAAGAGGCGGAGGCAGAAGGATCCATGCAGCATTTATTAACAAGCGTGCACATTAAACAGGCGTGGGTCAAACAGGGGCGATCAGAGCAATAAAGGCGAGACAAAAACAGAATGATGAAACAGGCAAGGGTCAGGGCAGGCAGCAAACATTCAAAAACACAGTCTAAAGCAGAGACAAAAGGCATACACAATCCAGTCGGTAACGATAAGGCAATCCAGTAGTAATGTGCAAATAGAGTAGTACGTAGAGTAATACGTAGAGTAATGTGCAGATCTGGGCTTTATAGTCCACATAATTGAGTTCAGGTGCCAAACAAGAAGTAATCAGGACCAGGTACGGGATCATGGGAAATGGAAAAAGTTAAAAAATGGAAAAAGGTTAAAAAATATTCTGGTGAGGGCTCCCGCTCACGACCAGCAGGAGGCGCAGCAACAACCTCCTCCGTAACAGAGCCCCCCCCGCGAGCGGCTTCTGACATGAGGAGGGACACAACGCTGTGGTCTACCTCTGGGTCGAGGGGCCGGCCTTTCCAGGTGAGTTCTGTGAAACTCTTCGATGAGCGTAGGATCCAGGATATCTGGATTCTACCGCCCCTGCGTCTGGAATCGATGAGCTGTTCCTCCCACCAGAGCACCAGCGAGCTTGAGCAAGGAGATATGAAAAGTGGGAGAGATACAGTTGGGTGAAGTTGGGTAAAGATAAGCAAGCCAAAACAAGAGTGATCATTTATAAAATTTTGAATGGACCCACATACCTGAGACTAAACTTCCTGCGAGGCAGATGGAGGCATAGGTCCCTGGTAGAAAGCTAACCCATTGGCCTTGGCCTGTATGGTTTGGCGTCATATTGCATGGACGTAGGTATGGGCCCTATTCCAGACCTTTCCGCTCTCTACATAAGCTATAGTGTCATTGGGTAATCTTAGTATGTAAATCCTATTGTACTGGGGAGACAAACTATTTTTCTGGGATTATATTCTCGGGGGAGAAACTGACTAAGGGGTTATTTCAGCCTGGCGGTATAGGGCATCCTCCTTAGTGTTTTTTGTTCCTGGTCTATAGGTGACAGTGAAATCGAATCGGGTGAAAAACAGGGACCACCTAGCTTGGCAGGTACTCTAAATTCTTGTGGTCAGTTATTACCGTGAAAGGATGAGCAGCCCCCTCGAGCCAATGTCACTATTTCTCCAATGCTAATTTGATTGCTAGAGGCTCTTGGTTACCCACATCGTAATTTTGTTCGGCAGGTGAGAGCTTTCATGAGAAGTAAGCATATGGGAACATCTTAGGTGGTATTCCGTGTCTTTGTGACAGAATAGCACCTACACCTATGTTGGATGCATCTACTTTGACTATGAAGGGTAACTCGGGTCTGAATGACGGAGTATAGGGAGTATAGGCAGTAGTAAAACAATGTTTTAATTCACTGAAGGCTCTTAACACGGCTTCGTTCCACATGATCTTACAGGAATTACGTTTGGTGAGGGAAGTTAGAGGTAAGGCCATGAACTGAAATAACGAATAAACCTGCGGTAGAAATTGTTGAATCCGAGAAATCGTTGCAGGTCTTTAAGAGTTTTGGGGAGTATTAGTAGTCACCGAATGGTGACTTTCTTGTCATCCATGGCCACTTTCTCCGAACTGATGACATCAAGAAGGTAGTGCTGGTTGTATGAAATTCACACTTTTCACCTTTGACACACAAATTGTTCTGAATTAGGTGTTGAAGGACAGAACGAACATGGGCAATATGTTCGTCGAGATTTTAGGAATATATTAAAATATCATCAATGTATACGATAGCGAATTTGTCAAGCATGTCACAGAATATGTAGTTCATAAACAACTGAAAACGGACGGACTGTTAGCCAGACCTAAAGGCATAACTAGATATTCGTAGTGACCTGTGGCGGTTGAGAATGCCGTCTTTCACACATTCCCCTCCCGAATGCAAACCAAGTTATATGCGCTGCGGAGGTCGAGTTTGGTGAAATATTTGGCACGCCTGAGCTGTTCTAAGGCGACGGCTACTAGAGGGAGCGCATAGGAAAATTTAACAGTAACATCTTTAGGGCCATGGTAGTCAATACAGGGTCGTAACCCTCCGTCCTTCTTTTAAAGAAAGAAAAACCCTGCCGAAATCGATGGGTTAGAGGGTCGAATAAAACTTGAATAAAACTCTAAATAATTCTAATTAATTTCTCATCTATATATTGTTGCATGGCAACTGACTCTGGTTAGGACAAGGAAAAGATTCTACCCTTAGGAGGTTTGGTTCCTGGAATTAAATCGATGGCACAATCTATATTGTGATGTGGGGGTAACTGTGAAGCCTTCTGTTTACTTAAAACTATAGCTAGATCAGAATATTCGGGTGGTACTTCGAAGTGAGTGGAAGATGGTGGTAACCGAGCTGAGGCGGAATGGTGGAGTGAGAGGGAGTGATCTTCTTCAAACAGGTTAGGTGACAATTGTCCCCCCAATGAGTGATCTCCCCCTCACCCCAAGAGATGGTAGGTTCGTGGGAATGGAGCCAGGGTAGACCAAGAACGATAGTATGTTAAGGGGCTGATATAGCATACAGGCTTATATCCTCTGAATGAAGCACCATTCTCCCCAATCCCAAAGGGCGACTATCTAACGCCTCCACTTCTAGGGAAGAAGAACAAGGTTAACGGAATATTATGCTTTTCAACAAATTTTAGTGATATGAAATTAGCAGCTGCACCAGAGGCAATGAGGGCAAAAGATTTAATAGTATTTTCATGGAAACTCAAGGTGACCGGAACACGAATGGTGTTACAATGATCATTGGAAGTGGATGCTACACTCACCGGAATCGATTTGGAGATGGGTCGAACAGGACAGGAGGATAATAAGTGGCCGGGTTGACCACAATACAGGCAGAGGCCGGAACATAGACGCCGTTCACGTTCAACAGAGGTAAGGCGAGTATAATTCACCTGCATAGGCTCGGGGTAGGTTGCATTATCTGAGCTAGAGATTGCATTGACACAGAGGGAACGACAAGATCGGATGAGTTTATCAACTTGAATTGAAAGTTCGATGTACTCACTCAGATTCCGACCCTCGTCTCGGCATGCTAGTTCTGATTGTAGTTCATGATGGAGACCTCGACGATAGAGCATGTTTAATGTGTCCTCTACCCAGTTAGTTTGAGCAGCAAGAGTTCTGAAAGTGAGCGTGTATTCAGAGGATGGAAGTCTACCCTGGGTGAGAGACATCAGTTGTTCACCAGGGCTTACACCCTCAGCGGTGTGTTTATAAACCTCTTGAAACATGTGCAGGAAGCACTCAATAGAAGGAAAAACTGACCCATCAGACCGCCAAACCGCTGTAGCCCAACCCAATGCTCTCCCAGTGAACAGAGAACAAACGAAAGCAATGCGGCTATTGTCCGTGGGATATAAGGCGGGCTGTTGAGAAACAAAAAGTGAGCACTGCAACAAAAACCCCTTACACTTCCCCGGATCATCGTTAAATGTATCGGGGAAAGCTAGTCGAGGACTCTATACATTCTATATTTTATTCACTGTGGATGATAGAATCTTTGGGTGAGCTATTCCTTTAATTTAACTAGACAGATTATTGCATTGGCACTGATTCACACGATACTGACTTTACAAGCCGGCTTCACTTTCAACTTCCAGGAAAGGTTTTATTGTGTCCTAAGATTAAACTATGCCATACATTATGTATTAAATCACTTAATGCCAAAAGGAGCATTCCAGAGAATAATTAGGTTTCCCCCAGCACAGGTAGAAAAATAAAACAGCAGTCATCAATTTAATACATTCACAAGTCAATTCTCCGAAACCCTTCTATTAGAGACCATAGCAAAATAACCTGCAGAAAACCCTCAAGAATTCACAGTGGACAGAGCAACAGACCATGTGAGTCAACATGATTACATGTGTGGGGTTTAAGATCAGGAGTTAGGTTATGACATTTGGGAAATCATTGCCAGAGCAAGATTTACACTTCAAAAAAGCTCCTTACTGAGTAATATAATGTTGACTGCTTTGATCTGAAACACTGACAAAATCCAGCAAGGGGGGTAATTCCCCTGGATGAAGCACATTGTGCTTTTCTCAAGTTTTTTACATGTGGGTACAGACTCGCAGGGGAAAGTAAAGAGAACTTGAAGTTGCACCACAGGACATAACAATTCTGCTGGAGCACAGCACAGTATTTAAAATCTACATTTATGTTGTGTGCACACCATAATCTTCTGTTAAAGGTGAAAAATTGATTTTTCAATGTTAAAATACATTTTTCTTACATATGAAAAGTACATATGTGAATCTTACAAGATTATATTTAGGCCCAGTTTCACTCCAAAGCAAAAAAAATGAAAGAAATTATATTTGGCATGAGGAAATAGAAGGCTTAAAATGTTTAAAATGTTTTAGAATGACTTTTAAAATTTACATTTCTTTGTACTCTGACAATTAAGCACAGGACTTTTTTGAATGCATACAAAACCTTATTGTCATTATTATCATTTTTTTCATAAAAAAAACTTGCCATTCCTTTTTTAATTAAATTAATATTAAAATCACTATACATTCAAGCTTAGTATAAAAAAAGTCCATCTATTAGTAAATAATCAGCAGTGCAAAATGTTAATGGTCCTTAAAATAGGATTTATCTTTTTAAGTAAAATGTAGTTTGTCCTTTGATTTTGAGGTTTCTGATTTCGAAAAATTTTTGATTTTGAAAAAATGACCTAGTATGTGTAAGATTCACCCAGTAATACGTATACCATTCTGTATATATATCATACCATAGGTTAATTCCTTGTGGAGTGCCAGTTGTGCTCTGCTGCACTTTCAAAGCATTGCTTAGTTTTATTGTATTGTATCTCAATCCATGGTGTCAGTTCGGGTCTACTTGTAATGTTTACACTTATAACACCTTCTTTCTAACATTCTTTCTAATTACTGTAAATAGGTTTTATTTGCATGCATTTCCCATGGCATTTCCTTGTGTTATTAGTGATTATGGCCCTGTTTGCAAATATTTTGAATACCAATTGCAGACTAATTTTCAAGGCAAATTTGATGATTCACCTTAGATTTCAGCTAATCCATTTGTTCCTGTTGCACATGCAGAGCATGTAAAATGGTAATTTTGTGGTATGAAAACTGCTTTTGGTTTTACTATAGAATGACATTTGGAAATCAATTATAACCTCATCTACTGTCCCTCTAATTAGATCATGTAGTTATTAATTCTAAATTACCTGACCACTTTTTTCACAGGTTGGAGTGTGAAGCTCAGTAATTAAATGGCTATAACAGCACAGGTGGAAATATATGATTGGTAGAGTCCTGATTCCCCCTTTAGACCGCATAAGCCTTTAAATATTGGGTAGATAAGATAATTAATTGATTAATTAATTAAATTAGTGATGTGGAAACTAAGTGAACATGTGGATCATATCACACAACATTAGATCTTTAACGTTGACACACTGCTTTCATCGTGGGGGAGTGGGACTTAAGACCCTTCTTTATGATACAAAGGTTCAAAACACTGTATCTTCTGTGATTCAGTTTGTTGAATTGTCTATATATACTGAATATACAGTGCATTAAGAAAGCATTTAGATCTCCTTCACTTTTTCAATTTTGTTATGTTGCATCCTGATACTACAATCATTTAAATTATTTTTTTCTCATTAATCTACACTTGGTGCACCATAATGACAAAGTGAAAACAGAATGTTAGAAATGTCTGTAAATTTATTAAAAAGAAAAAAAACTAAAATATCACATTTACATAACTATTCAGACCTTTTGCAGCAATTGGGGGGAGAGGGGCATTAGTAAGGTGACCAAGAATTTGCCGGTCATTCTAACTAAGCTCCAGAGATCCTGTGTGGAGATGAGACAAAGTTTCAAAAGGACAACCATCTTTGAATTCACTGTATTATTAATATTAATATTATGATTAAAATATTAATGGTTTTAAATATAAATATTGTACATATTTACAGACCGCTACTTGTTTATAGTACACAGAACCTTGTCATTCAAAAGCAATTCTGAGGTCAAAGATTTGTGTTTGCACTTAACTTGATAGGAATCTATATTGACGAGCTCTCCAAACTGATTTTTTTTACTTGAGATTTGCTATTAAAAACTCATGGGAAAATGTTCAAACAGGAAATTACTGCTTTAAACCGAGTGTCCTTCCAAACACTAAACTAAGCAAGTCCTTTTGGGCTTATACCTGCAAGGCCTACACCTTATTTCTGAACTTTCAAAAATAAAAATAGACAAGTGTGATGCATGCAAGCTAAGCGTCAATACAGTTTTTTTCTCTGTTTAATCCCTCTGACTCTGAAGGTGTTAAGCTGATCTACTTTGACGATGATGTGGGTTATCACTGTCTCCAGCTGCACTGACCAGACCTCTTGATCCACTAAGACCTTCATTGAGCAGGTGCTTGTTGCTTCAAGGTATGAAAAACCTGCTGCCATTTCTGTGTGAAACAGACAGTATGTTGAATTTGTTTGGCAGCTATCTTAAAATATGTTCTCTCTAGTTACTAAATATGTAACTCTGATATGTAACTCTAGTGCATTAGACACATTGAGCCATGGCACTCATGTGGGAGATGCAGGTTTGAGTTTTGCCTGTGTTCTTTTCCCAGTTTATCTTGTTCTTTCACTAACAATTTACTGTGCATTCTGTACTGTGTATATCAAATAATAACCAACAGTGTCACAACCAAAAGTGTGAGTTTAGGGTGGGGTTATTTCCTTGTCCAATCAATGGACACAGGCAAAACCTGTCTGTTTTTGCAATTCCACTTGGTGATGCTGGTGGCACAAAAATAATGCACTTCAGCTTTAAAGGAATAATTCACCCAAAAATGAAAACATTTTCATTGTTACTCAGAAGCAAAATAGTCACAGGTTTTGAATGATGGGTAAGTAAATGACTTAAATTTTGATATTGGGTAAACTGTTCCTTTTAAATGAATTGCATATGTGCATTATGACATTATAAGAGCTACAAGAATTAATCATCATTAATTAATCTGAAAAGACATTTATAATGTAGGTCATTACAGAGATTCAAAAGTAATGATATAAGCATGTCGGTTTTTTACAGTGCTGTCTTGGGTACACAACATCTCCAGCAAATATCCATATTTCAACCTGATCCAATTATTTTTTCTTTAAATCAAAGGGGATGATGCATAACTGGCTTTACAAGCCTGCACTGGTGTGAGTGTATTAGAGAAACAGAGTGTTATTTATTTATAAACGGGACTGTAAATCATTCTCCTGCCCTGTTTGATGGCTTTGCAAGGTTATCTCACTTCAGGCCACTAATCTGAGCTGTACATATAACGCCGCTGAGAGTGAGCTGAGGACAGAAATTAGAGTGTGCAACTGAGCAAAGCCCATAACCTATTTCAGGAAAAAACCTTCCTGCTTTTGTCTGGGTGGCATTGGCCACATCTGAGAATGAAATTTTCAGGGTTCACACCTCGTAAATTAACCACTTACACGTCAATGTTTTTCCCTTGGAATGAAGATATGGTAAAATGGATTACATTTGATAAGAGGTTTATGCCAGCTTGTGTAAATGTGTGTGGGGGACAGCATTTTGTTATTGGCAGAAGGCACTGAAGTCTTGTGTTGTGCTGGATGTATTGTTTTGGTTTCTTTGAGGGGCAAATTCACAGAGATGGTTGTTCTCAGAAACATTAAAATCTTTCTGCCTATCACTTTTGGTATTTCATTGGTTAAAATGTTTCTGTGTGAATGATTGATCAGTTATGCTTGTGTGGTGGTGACCTTGCAGTTAGTGCACTTGCTCTTGTGGAAGAAATTTTTGTATTTATGAATATAGCATTAACATTGTCTATGATTTTTACTGTGAACCTTATTATGAGACATCTGATTCTGTTTCTTCTTTAGCTGTCATGGAAATATGTGGCAGTTGTGGCAGCTGTGGCAAAAATATGTGGCATATGGGGGCAGTTGTGGCCTACTGGTTAGTGAGTTAGACTTGTAATCGGAAGGTTGTTGGTTCATTCCAGCACTGGGGGGCAAGGCACCTAACTCCCAATTGCTCCCCGGGCGCAGTAATGTGCTGCCCACTGCTCCGGGTGTGACTTGCAGTGTGTGTTCACTTTTCACCAGTGATAGGTTAAATGCAGAGGTCACATTTTGGGTATGGGTTACCATATCTGACAAATAGGTCACTTTCACTTTCAATATGCTGATGATGCAAACTTTATGATGCACCTCACCCTAGGTAAAGGAAACGATTGCACTGTTGAGCATCTGCAGAATCTGTTTCCTACTTCTGCAGAAGAGATTTTGAGGGTGGAGCGGGCTAAGACTTAACGAGTTTGGTATACTTAAACTTTCTATATAAGGTGATAAACTGTGAACATTGAATACTGATTGGTGAATAGCAGATATATGTTCAGATGAGCATGGGCCAATGACAACTGGAAACACC
>JAZGTJ010018371.1:0-10000 GCA_036877575.1 Botia almorhae | reverse complement strand
TGTGAGAACTGGCACTCTGTAATTACCTTGGGTTTCAGGATAGCAGGATATGGCAGCTCCTAATGGTTGTGCGTTGTCCCATAGCATGCACACTTCACCAGTATATGTCAAATTAATGAATTGTCTAGACGCATGCAGATTTATATTAAATAATGGAACGAGAATGCAGGTAGTTTCTATACACTGATCGGTCCATTTCTCCTTTTCATCTGCTCCTCTTCACTTACCATTCCGGCAGATAGAGCATTATGGGAAAACGCGGGCAGGGCGCCGCATAGACTTGATTGAGCTGCTATGCCTGAGTGGAATTTCCTCGTTTTCCAAACACTAGTTTGAATATGCCACTCGCCACCCATTATTTGTCACCAGAGCTGTATCTGTGTGCCTGGCGAGTTACTTCTGTGGTTTTTGGACTGCGGATGGGGGGTGTATGTAAAAGAGCAGAGGCTGTTATCATCGGCAAACAGTGGGGGTGAGATAAGTGGGATGCTTCGGGCGATTCTCTCTTTCTCAGTTTTGCTCGCCGCACTGTCTCTCAAGTCTGACTCTCGCTCTGTTCCCCCACATTCGCGTTCCACACGTTTCAATAAACCCAAGCTGCGCTCGCGCTCGGAGCCTCGTTTTAGATGACCCACAGATTTAACACCCAAAGGGGAGTTTGCTAAACAGTTGTCACTTTGCATTTCATTGCAAAAAAACACGGGTAATTGCGGCATACAAACTGCATTCTGCAAGGATTTTGTGGTCGTGTTTGCGTTGTTACCTGATTTGCATAAGTCCTTGTGTGAACCAGGCATTACAACGACATGCAAACATACAGAGCTATCAGTTCATTCCTAGTGGACCGTTCTTCTATTGTTTTACAAGCTTTCGTTTTACTACCTGTAGCACTGGAGGCCCACTGAAGGGCACTGTGTTAAATCTGGATTGATTCATTCAGTTGGGAGTCAAATGCTAAAGATCGACTTTGTTTGGATCCTTGGCTAAACCTGCATCATGATCATTTTCATGATGTTAGTTTTACTGTTGAAATTAGGCCAGCGAGCTGTGAGTCAGATCGCCGCAGCTGACTGGATGGTGTAGGGCGGGTGCGGGTGGTCTGTGCTACTATATGGTGGCTCCGTTTACCAGCTTCATCCTCATCATCATCAGGCCTGCAGAGCATGGAGCAGAGATGACTGGGGTTCAGAAGGACATACCCTTGGATCTTGCTTTCATCATTCTAAAAAACAAAGTCAACACAGGATGTAGAAAACTAGCAATCATCTACCCACCCCTGTTCCTGTTCCAGACTCTGTCTTATTAGCATGTCATTGCTCTGCTAATTAAATCCCCAAACCTAATGTAAGGACAGGAAGCGGATATGGTGATTTTTGTGTAAGCAATTATGCACTCACCTTAGAAATTGCTTAATCTGCAAGAGAAGAGGCGCTGGGTGCTTCATGCAGTTTGGTCTTCTGTACAGTATTGATTCAGGTGATGCCAGTGTAGTGATTACTCAACCTCAGTCTGTTTTAAAGCCATCAGTCTCCACCACGCACTTCCACCTGCAGGCTCACACATCCAATAGTCAATCAGATCCTCTCCTTTAAATAACATGTACTGAACCTTGCTTTGATGTACTCTCGTTCCTGCTTAGTGGTGCTTGCTGAAGCATCGCATTTTTGCTATTCTCAGGGTTATGCAATAGTGTAAGTGATTGTTTTTCATGCTAGCCCTAAGCATTAAACTTTGGCATGTAACTCACCCTGCAATTTTTTGCTATGTACATGAATGATAGCTCAAGTCCTGCAGCTTTTTGAGAAGTGTGTGTCTGCTTTTCTGTTTGATCAGATTTAAAATAGTGCATATAAGACAGGGAAATAAAACGTATTTTAAAGAAGGAGAGAAGACCAGTGTATCATAAATATTTGTAAGTGACAACAACCACCTATAATACTTTGGCCATGGCACAGCAACAACCTAATAATCACTCAAAACACTGTAGCAACCACTTAGCGACGTACTAAAACAACAACTCAAGGCAGTAAGCAATCATCCAGAAGACCATAGCAATGCAATTACCACTCAAAACAAGTTAGCCACAGCATAGCAACACCCCGGTAACCACCCTGAGCACCCTAGCATGATAGTGGGTAAGCATCAATTGGATTTTCTTCCGAATATGTGTCTTGTTGTTTAATTTATTCCGATTTATTCCAGACTAACAACGTACATATTTGTTTCAGCACAAATTAGCTCCGTATGTTCATGTTCTGGCATGCAGACAAAGCTGATTTTTAAATTATAGTAATTAAAAAGGTGGCTGGCTCTTCCAATATCCTGATTTCATCAAGGTTGAGCTTCAACATCTGTTGTTTTTTAAGTGATGTACCACCGCAAGGTAAAGCAGTCGACCAACATGCACCTTGTTTTTCTGATGTGGTTCAAATCTGGTAGATGATTAGAGATTCATTTAGCCCTTCCTTTTAGTTTTTTACCTTTTCTTGTACTTTATCTCAGCTGGTTTCTGTTGTTCATCTTGTGAACCATTGGACGACTTCAGATGTTCAAATATTTGTCTAGGCTCTGTCACGTTCAATGCGGTGAGGAGTTTGTGTTATTTCTGTTAAAAGCCCAATGCCCTGCTGAGTTCTGTGGGGGGTAGAAAAGACATTTAATTCCCCGTAGCAGAGCAGGGATAATTTAACACTGTTGTAATGAATCAGATCTGAGGTTCAATTTCTGGAACGTTCGTTTGAGATACTGGCTGAGTCTCAGAGATGGCTATAGCGATGAACATGAAAACACGGAGTAATGAAGACAGAGTGATCCGAGAAGAATAAATGTCTCCTTCTTCTGTCACATAAATCTAAAAAGTTTCTGTCTGAACTATAATTCTTATGTGTGATGTCATCAGCAAACTGAAGTATTAGTTATGGCAGTAGATGACAGTAAACCACTGTTATTTTGACTTGTGTTTTAATATATTGTTTGAAATATTTATTTCTTAAGCCAACTATGGTTTATGTACCAAACCAGTTTTTGTGGCAAATGTATAATTTTATCGTTAATAAAAAAAACACACCAGCCTTGATAATCATTCAGTTCTCAGTTTTGTCTCTTTATTAAGATGCATGACACAAACTTTGATTATATAGACTTAGTGTCTCGTCAGTTTCAAGCACAGTGTGTGACACTGTTGAACGTTCCCTTCTGAAACTCATACAGGAAACATAATGTGAGATTAGAGGGTTTTTATCCTCAGGATAAGAATCTTAAAAGATGTAGAACTAAGAAAAGTTTCAATTTACTCTTCACTGCTGACTAGTAGACCGATATATAAATACTAAAGAGTTCTCATTTTCCACTGAACAGATTTAGCTTTTCTTCAAAGCAGTAAAGCAGCAAATTTAGCATTCGTTCCAATTAATTCATAATGATTGTGTACTACTAAAAAACGTATAGCCTGAATGAGCTGTAAGCCACTTTTGGATAAAAGCGTCTGCTTTTGTATACTGTAAATGTAAATTGATATTTAGGTCCTGCTTGACTGAAGCTGGTGAGGTAACAGGACTCCAACAAAGCTAGTGGAGAAAAATGACTTGCAGTCGATTTGCTTGTGAATAGTTAATTACACAGAGTCTTAATCTCTTCACTGTTAACATGTATATTTGTTTTAGAGTGAAACGTACTGAGGCAAAACTAATAAAGCACACAGGAGAGCTCAGGCTTCGCTTTCTCTGGCTTTTTGGCCAGTATCATTTCTTTCTCCGTTCTCATTATATACTGATTGACTTGAAAAACCACAATTCCCTGCCTAATTTTTTAGGTCTTTCTAGGGGGATGGAAACCCTTTCTAAACCCTTCACTGGTGATTTATTTTTTTATTCCCTCTGTGTTAAAAATAAAGTAAAATAACACGTGCAGTAAAAAAAGCTCCAGATTTGAATGGATTAGCAGTAATTTGGGTTGTTATATTAGATATTATGGGAGTTGTCTGTACAATAAGGCTGTTCTTAAATCCTTCATATATTTGAATATTATTTTGTCCTCTGGTGATAAGTTTATATAGCACATCCTGTGGGGATGGGACGTGGCTGTTGGGGTCATGAAGGATCCCTTTTGTATCCAGTCACAGGGGTCACATTTTTAATAGCCCGTGTGTTATTTTTACAATTCTGATTTATTGCCTTTCAAAGTTTGGCATTTTTCTCGCAGTGCCCTTGGTATTCATCTCCCTCATGGGAAGACTTGTGCTGCTCATTGGGTAACCATACAGGGAATCACAATGTGTGAATCCCGCTGTGGTCACCCTGTGACCCATCTCTGGAGAGGATGGGGGCCCGTCAGCCATTTTTTCCCAATTGTCTGGCTACACCGTTGCTGTGAAATGTTGTTCTGGCGTACGATCCACACTACAATTTGAAGATCCCCAATGTCAGTGTGTTTCAGCCAGCAGCTCATTATTCTCACTTTGGGGTCAGGTGCGCTCTCCACTCCATGCTGGCTGTTACAGGTGCCGCCCCCTCCCGTGTGTCCGATGCTGTTGTATCTGTTGTCGGATTTGATTTGTCACCCGCGCTGTCCTCTGCGCCCGGTTTCCCATAATCAAACTACGGCAAGATTATCCACACCGTTCCTTGCTCCAGGTGGGCTGTCACACCAGCTTTATGGCACGTCCGCCTGCCTCCGTTGCCCAAGCTGGGCTGCGGTGTTGTTTGAATGCAGAATGTCAGAGCTAATGCAAGGCAGAGGCATGTTTCCCTGCTGGGCTTAGATGGTCATGGCAGCAGGCTGGCTGCAGACCAACCTCCCTCAGTTTTGTTGTCCAAACTGCCATTCCTCAGTGAGTTTGTCCCCTTCCCGGACACCATGACATTTCCTCTGCGCGAACATGCTGCGCCCAGTCTGTCTTTAATGTTTAATGTCAAATAAAAGCTTAATTGTGCCATCATGGCAAAACTGATAAAACCGGGCCATTATGTCTGGCGGTCCAAGCACAACGTTAATGAATGAGCACAATTAGCAGAGACTTGAAATCACAGTGGTCTACTCAGACGGCATAGATTATTGAAACATTAAGCGCGCATAAAAAGCAATGAAAACGTTACATAAATGTTCCATTTTAAGGCATCGCTTTTCCAGACAGCTTCAGTGCCTCTAGTGCTTGGTGTACAATATTCCTGTATTTTTACAGTTACATAACGTAGACGCAGAGGAGTATCTATTTGTTAGTTGAGGTCAAAAGGACTATCAAATTTATACAGGGTCTATTACAGCATGAGCCAAGAAAAAACAAACTATATATATAAAAATGCATCAGACAGTCAGTACTTTATCATTTAAGTTAAAGTAGAGCTGCATTTCCTCAGGGAAATACCAGCGTTAGTTACATTTTAGGTAAAATAATAGTTCTCGAAAATCGTAAATCCAAATATGGATGAAAGGCGGGAAGATAAATTCATTGTGACTCAATTAGGAGAAGCACCAATCACAATTCGGTATGCAAATATCACAGTGATGTCATCGGCGCTGACAAAAATTCTATCAGTGCAAGTCCACGTAAATGAGAAATACAAGTGCCTTGCATCACCTGTAATTACATACCGTAAAATTAATCCAGTCCCCGCCTTACTAATGATTCCAATGCTGTCCTATTCCCACAGGCACCGTGCTGTCACAATCCACGCTAATATTGATACAGGAAAGGATTTGTGATTTCCAGGGATAAGCTCTAATGACTGACTGGTTCTGGGCCAGTGGAGTATTCAGAGCTTTCTCACAGCCCATGCCAGTATGTGTTATTTTAATCCCCTTTTATTTTACCCTTTCAAATTCAGTCTTATCTGATCCCACAAGGAGCTATATGCATACAAATGAACAAGGTTCACCAGAAAGTGCTCGATAACACGCATCTGGGCACGTTCCCTGAAAGCACGCAGGTCGCTGCTAAAGAGCCGTAAGGAAAACCAGGATCAGAGCCAAGCCACGTATATAGCAACATATGGTGATTTAAATGTTAATCATTAGAAACCTTTAATTTATTACACCTTGTAGCTTATGCACCTTGGTTGGCATCAGCTTTTGTGTCAACCCAGGGCAGAAATAAAGCCGAGTAATTATCTCAGCTACATACTCTTTTCATATTCTAATAGAGATATTTGCTACTGATTGAATCCTTCACTGCTTTGACCTTTACTGTTTACATAAATTGTTTCATAGCTTCGCCACTAATACGCTTGCTTAGAAAAAGAGCTGTTTACATAGTGTACATTCACAAGTACACTTTCATGCTCCAAATTCAGCACTCAAATATGTAGCAAAACGGTACATTTGTGCACAATACACAAAAATAAAGGCGCTAAAGGGGTTGTTTGTGTCTTTCAGTCAAAGGAACCTTTTATTCTTACCTTTTTATGGTCTGTAAAACTTTTTTTTTTGCCACAACAAAGAACCTTTTGTGCAACAGAATGGATGTTAATGATTTTTTACAGAACCATACAGCTCAACTAAGAACCTTTTGGAGAAACTTTCTTTTTAAGAGCGCATGGACAAAAATCTATTCTCGAAATGAAAATGTACTGTTTTATGGTCAGTAAGACGTGTTTATGGTCACCATGGACAGCTGTGGCTTGCACGACACTGTAGAAATGTTGTTTGTTGTCTCGGAGACGGCCGGGATGGCCGGGCTGTTGCTATTGCCTCTATGATTCATAATGGCCTTGTGCACCTCATCGATCGATCCAGGCACCTTGTAGCTGACGCGACGCCCATCGAAGCTGAGAACTCGCCCCCAGAGACCATCTGTGGTGTCCGTACACGAGGTCTATTATGTGCAATCAAGGACATAGTTTGGGAGAGTGTGTCCTGCTACGACAACAGTATGTAGGTGAATAAATATTTGTCTTGGCTGTAGGAATTTATCACAGATGAAAATGGTGATGGCTTCCCGTATTTGGACATGTACGTCCTCTGCGACTTGATATCAGTGAATCTGAGGTGATTATTCCTTCGATGCACACACGCTCGGCACTTCCTGTTGGACGTGGCACTCTCAACCAGCCACTGAATCTCAATGGCCGTGCAGGATGCGTTAAGAATTCAAAGGGCTTCTCTTGCATAAGTGCCTAACTGTAATTAGATGGTCTTTCTCTGTGTTGTGCAGTCCTCTAATGGAAGCTATTACTTCGCCCTCCTTCACTTGTATGATTTGAATATTACACTGTCTTTGGGTTAAAAACATTGATCCTGAGGCTGTAAGTGTGCAGCAGATTTGATTAGAATCGATGTGCAGCCAGATGTTTAATGAAGACCGGAAAGGTGCGGGCCTTAAAAGGAATGAATAGGTAAACAACAGTATGAAAATAGCTACCTGCCATTGAAGGCTAAGTGTGAAGTGTGTAATTTTTGATGTTAAAATACTTCATTTGGGTTATCAAGCAAAGACGATTACTAGTAAACTATTTGCTGGTTGATTTCAAACATTATACGTATTTAAAAGCTTAACTGTTAACTGAAAAAAACACTCTTTTTGTAGTTGTACCACAGAACCTACAATATGAACATATTGAAGTACTAAATTTTAGAACAGTGCTAAAAATTGGATAAAAATAAAGGATATTCCATTTCTCTAAGCCTCTGCCTATTAACCTTCTTGTGCTCTCTATTAATCCTATGGAAATCCTTCTGTCAGAGCTCTGCTGCTAATGTAAGCAGCCAAACAGCAAAGGAGATCTTCTTTGATTCCTACGCTGCCTTGTGCTTTTACAATGCAGGATCTAAGTAGGATTATAGTTCCTGAAAAGCTTGCCTTTATGTTTGTATCAAATAGTGACATTAGTCTGAGCGAGAGTGACGCTGAGTGTCAGGCAAAGAGATAGGAGTGCAAGAGGAGCAATGCATGATGGGAAATGTGCTCCACTACACAATGCGAGGGGCCCTTGAATCTCAGTAGACTGTGGATTCTCTGTCTGTCTTCAAGAAAGGCTTACTGTTTTTGTCTGTGTGTGTCTGTGTCTGTGTGTGTGCTGCCCTGGGGTGGTTTGTGGGAGCTTGACACTGTTTCCCCTCTGTGCCAGCCTGTCTCCCTCACTGTCAATCATCCACAGTCAGCCTGCCGACTGATTGGCCAGAACAGGGCTGTCGGTCTGGAGCTCGACCGTGACCTTACTCTGCATTTCTCAGCCTCTCTGCACATGTTTCACCTATGAGATTTATCAAAAGCCACGGCTTGTCCTGCTGCACTTCTCAAAGCAGATGTTTCTTGACTTTTTCAGCAACATCTTTTACCTTTTTTGACATTGGTATTATAGGGATGCACCGATCCAATACCTGGCTCTGTATTGTTATTAATATTGGCTTTTTCGGGTATTGATTAGACACATCAATTAGACAAATCTGATACTGTGAGTTTGTGTGTGTTTGTGAGCTGTATTGTGTAGTACTTTGGATTGACTCATCTCTACATTGACAGTGATAGAGCCAAGAAAGAAATCAGTTGCATGAAGAGGGTGAGCTGTATTAAGAAAATACATGAGTTGGACTCAAACTTGCATCACCCACATGAGAATCAGGGCTCAATATGTTGAAACATGTGCGCTAACTGATGGGCTACGGCTCCATTCGCCTTCAAGCTATGAGATTGTTCAGTGAGCTCATCAGCTCACTGCTGGAAACCTTTTGATGAGTGTTTGTGAGCATGGAGATCCATGCAAAGCTCTTACTGGATGGAGACTGGGGCTGAAGAGAGATGCCAACAGCAGTGGGCTGAAGCTCCTTACACACAAATCCTCGCTGATTTGATCTGGGTTCTGTTTGTTTCTGTTTATTAAAGAGTCATAGAAGCAGATGCCAAAAGACTAACAAGAAGCATTTCTGAAGCTTGGTGATCCTGGCAGCCAGATTTCGTAATGTGTATTAAACAAACATAGTCCATGCATAGATTTCTTCGATGTATAGGTTTTTTTTAAAGAGGGGAGAGTGTAAGATAACTGTCAGCTCAGTTCAATTTAATTGGGTTCATCACTTCAATTCTGGGCCTCAAACAGCTGAGCAGAACAAATAAAGTACAGCTTGTCGGTTCATAGATCTAATTCGCACAGAGACTGGCGTTGTTTGTACTGGCTACCTCAATGAAAAGTGCTATTGTAACGCCTTCAGCACAGCATATGACCTTGATAGATATTTGTGTATGTTTTCACCATCTGAAGTGATTGAATAACCACCCAGCTAACAATTTTTTTGTAAGAATGTTATTTTGATTGTTGCAGGACTGTTTAGAATCTCCAGTTTTTTAGACATTTTATTCGTTTTATTGCTTGGTTGTTATTTAAACATTTATTCATTATTTTTTAAAATGTTCCACTAGCAGTCTAAGAAGGACGTTTATAATATGATATATTATGTTAAAAGAATTCTACTACCGTTACTGCAAAAACATTTTTTGATAACTGCAGGAAAACTCTCAGCAAATGTTAGCCAATGTTCTGAGAACATTCACTGTTAGCTGGGCAGGAAAGATGCATCACACGAAGCATTGCAGAATTTTTACTAAATCTTTGAAATATCTTTATCTTTGCATATAACAAAATGTTTACTGTTTACAATTTTTTCTAACGTCTTTACGTAGTAGTTATGCAAATATACCTCATATTTAAGTTGTATATTTACATATATGTCAAAAACATATTTAGTCCTTTAGTTTTAATGACTTAAGATGCACAAAAATATGTCTCTTCTGGTAAGACAGACACAGATGCTGGGAAGGGTGTCAGTCTGTTTTAGCTGAACCAGTGGACAGTATGCTTCATCCTCCAGTTTACTGTACTAAAAATACAAGCGCACGCTTTGCAAAGAAGCCCATCAAGCAGAGTGCCTGCCAGCATAGCTGTTTTTGCCTTTCCCTCTGACTGCACACCATAAATCCCTGTCAAATCAAAATCCATGTTATTTTGCCTCAGAACAAATGATGCACTTGATTTGCTTGTGGCTTGCCATTCATGTGTGTACAGCCGAGTGA
>JAZGTJ010018370.1:0-11484 GCA_036877575.1 Botia almorhae | reverse complement strand
AAATGAAATGAAGTCAATGTCAAGCTCTATATCATGTAAGGAACTTATGTTTAACTTATGTTTGATTTCATGATGTCTAGCACTTTCATCCACGTAATACAAACATAAAGTTTACAACATTAACAAAACTAGACACAAACATATTTACCTTCTCACTGAATTCAACAAAAAATAATAATTTTTTTGCGCCCTTTTCGGTTCTTCTGCCCCTGCCCCTGAGGAGGTCTGTGCACACCACTGCATAGCATTCAGATGAGCGAGCTGGTAGGAAGCAGCTATCACTGTGACCAAACTCCATTAAAATTACAAAATTTAGGCAGAGTTTCACACACACACACACACACACACACACACACACACACACACACACACACACCTTTGGTTTCACACACACCTAGCGCATTGTTACTGTACTTCTGCCTTGCATTTTGTCACTGTCAGCTGACTGAGTTTGCATGCAATCATATGTAGGCTATACAATTAAAAATGTGTTTCTACTTTTTATTGGGATGTGTATTAACACAGGAATCACACATACAGGAAACAAAATATGTTATGTCATCACATGCTAAAAAAGATTTTATTATGATTCTTGTACACAATCAATGGAAAATAAGATCACATTCCAGACCAGAGCAAATCTATTGCTTCCCTAAGGCAACATTATTTTGTCTACTACAGATAATAAGTACAATTGGATACCACTGAGACATGCAGATTTTCATTTACCAGCAGCATTTTAAAAAATTAAAACAAATGTTGACATTTATTATAAGGCTATGATAAACATAACAAGCATAATGCAAACAATTTTTAGAACTACAATACCCATCATGCTCACACATACTACGGCAACACGGACAACTTACACACCTTAAATGTATTTAAATTGCTTTTGCCAGTAAATAAATAAAATAAGAAAGTAATGCAGATTACCTATTTAAAAAAGTAACATCATAATGTGTACATTTAGCAGGTAAACAATAATAATTTCACATTAATAATTTCTTGGAAAAAGTAATTATCTTTAACGTGTTACCCCGCAAATCAGTTTACTTAATTTTCCTCTACCTCAGATTCAATGCCTGAATGTAGCTTAAACAGAACAAGGCAATAAATGCTAAACACACAATCTTAGCCACAAATAAATAGCCTCTTATAGAACTGATTATTAATACAAACTGCACTAATTGTTGTTCTTCTGAAATGTTCCGTGTAGATAACAGATGGCCAATAGAAAGTCTTGACTTTGCCTAAAATAAAAATAAAATAAAACTTCCTGATTCATGAATCAGAGTTTTAATGGCGATCCAGCAGCCAATCAGTTATTTTAGAAGCAGAGTCTAAGAATGTCTCTGGGCAGCCTGCGTATTAAAACAAGGCCAAACGCTTCACAGTCACTGAGTGAGCCAATTAATTCTGCTGGGGCTAAGCTCCCAGGTTAGGATTTGCTTATGATGATAAATAGGCGCTTTTTATCAACACTAAACTACCTCAATTTCTCACTTTTTCTATGATTTGCCAGGTTCGTTGATGATGTCACAGGACATACAATGATTAGGGGATACCTTATGCCCCATTGTCACAGGGTCAGCCCTGCACTGCATGTGTAAAATGAATTAAAACCTGGCTCATGTCACTGGTTGCGCTAACACCAACAGGAGATTAGCCGAGTAGTGACCTGCATTATAAAATGACCTAGGCTATATTTTTATGCTACAATTTTAACTCTGTATATAAACACACAGTTTTAGCTTTACAAACTGTTCCAAACTTTAAGTTTTTTGACATGCAACTACTAAAAATAAGATGGGATTCAGAAACTAAATTCATATTGAAAAGGGTGACAGGTTATTAAGTGATTAAACAAGCAAATTCAAAGCTAAATGTTTTTTATTTTGATTTGACAAAGCTTCTGGCAGTGATGGGTTTAAAGCTCTGCCATTTGCTAAGAATTGTTGAACCATCCAGAAACCTATTTCCTGATTTGACCTGTTCGGATGTGTGTTTATTTGAAAATGGCAACATAAATAAACCTCCATTTTACAGTTAGCCCATGGTCATCTTGTATGCTTTAGTCTGTAAATCTATAACGCTAAAGTCAGCTTTCAGATTTCAGAGCTGCATTTCTCCTAATGAAGACGTGTTTACTTTCTCTCTTTTTATCTCTATCTCCCTTCTCTCCATCCTCTCTCTCTTTTTAAAGAAACTCCCATGTGAACTATCGAGTAGTAAGAGGGGTTGTTGTGGGGAGGAAGGGGAAGCTGGTGGGGAGTTTGAGGCAATGTAGAAACATTAGCATCATTTCTTACGTTGGAAATGTCCTTATTCCCACTGTTACTTCTTATCAGAACAGTTTCTCTGAAAACAATTACGGAAGTAAATTACAGGTCAACTGGCTTTGGTTTATGAACAGAGGAAACACAACAGCAGCGACAGCAACAGAAAAAGAATCATCACAGATATGATTTTTAGATAAAAGACTAGTGAAAGGCAAGTTGCCTTTTAATTAAATCAACCATTCACTACATCCAGGGTTTTTCAATCCTGGGCCTGTGGACTCCAGAAAGTACATACAGACATTGAATTATTTAAAAAAAAAACATTAAGCTGTAATACATTAGAACAAACGTAAATTAATGTTAGACACGATGTTATGTAACAAAGTTAGGTGTCACTCTTACTGTTAGTAATGTTCTTATAAGTTATTCTAGCTGAAAGTGAAATCTAGTTTTTTAATACTTGTCTAAGGGCCTGGGTGAGGGGTCCCAAGGTGTGTAAAGGTTGTACAAATCTGCTCTACGCTCAACAACTTGTATAAATGTCAGTGGTAAACAGACGTATATTCTAATACGCTGTTACATTAGAGAAACACAAAATAGAACTTTCTTCTCTGTTTCATGCTATGAAAGGTGCCCCCAATGTAACTGGTCTATTTCTTTAAGTAAGAACTATAATTTTCCAAAAAAGAAAATGAAAGAATAAAGGCTTTTGTGAACCTGAATAGCATGTTTGGGTTGAGATGACAGGGCCATCAGACGGACAGTTTCCCCTAGTGCGGCTGACAGAGTTCCCCGCCTGGCTTTTGTCGACTTTTAACACTGTGTATTCGTCAATTGACTCAGTGGCCTGAAGAGACCCTTGTATTGTACGCAGCAGCTTTTGGATGCTGCCAAGTGAGCTGCACGGGCGAAGGCTTTGAGAACAAACACAATAAGCTGGAAAAAACCTGGCTACCTGTGGAACAAAACCATGAACGGGCGGGAAAATATCCACCCGAGAGAGCGAGAGCGAGAGAAAGGAAGAAAAGTACAAAGAAATGCGTGTCACCATCTGACGCTCTCTGCTTTTTTTCCACAGCCAACTCTCGCAGTACTAGTGAATGACAGCATGAGCGAGCGAGTGTGTGTGTCACATAGCGAGAAAGTGGGAGGGGGCCTAGTAAGCCTTGAATCTTTGTCATCAACCCTTTCACTATGAATGGGTCTAATGAATGAAGTGGTAAGAATCCGTGGTCAGCAACATCAAGGCAGGTAATACCGCCCAGATTTAATTGTGAGCAGGTATTGGAGGCTGTATTACTTTAATTGGTGAGGGGTGCTCTAAATGGAAAATGACAAAGTATAATGGCCAAATTGAGGCACACAATAGCACTTAGCACAGGATTGTATGTAATCACTAATCTGCAGAGGAATGTGGCAATTTTGGGCCATTTTCTCAGTGGAACCAGCTGCACCATACTTGTTCCTTTTGTTTTCCCTTGGGAAAATATAAAACTGAAACAGAAAATACCCGGGCAATCATTTGCCATATGTATGAAGCAGATACAGCAATGAGTGATGGTAAAAAAAAGGATCTTTGTGGTGGAAGAAAGGATCAAGAGAGAGATAAAGACTAAAAGTGAGGCGTGTCACTTTTAGCCGGTTTAGGAAGAGTGATGACATTTTGCAGCGACAGATGCGCATGCCAGGAAGGCTGGCCAGAGATTAGAGGCAGGAACTTGATCTTTAAAAGACGTGAGCAGTAATAATTTAAAGAAGACAGGTATTTACGAGTTTGGCTTGCCTTTTTTGTAATTTTGAGATCTGTCTAAATCTTAAAGGTGTTCAGACCTACACAATAGACTAAGGTCTAAATTAAACCCAACGAGGCCTCTACATCACCCACTGCGGTGAATGTCTTAATTCGAAGACCATGTCCTCGTACGACATGTTTACGCTGAGCATTCTGTGTCGCTTTTGAAAGTGATTTTAGAAATGAATCTGAATCTGGTAAAAAATGTTTGTTTTGGGGACGAGTGGGTCAAGCTCCCCAGCAAGCTCCAGGGCAATTAGAATCACATTGACATATTAGCATCTGGTATATTGGTCTTGTTTTGACATGTTTGATGGACTGTGTGTGGATGTAATTGGTGTGTTGTATGTGGTGTGCAATTGATGGAGGGCAATTTTTCTGTGTTTGGTGTGCTGCTTCAGTGACTGTAGAAATGCTGTTATTAGCTTGTTGTGGGGAGTATCTTGTTGGATGTGTTTAATGTGATGTGTCTGGTATTCTGTTTTTATCAGGGCTGTGCACCATTCAGAAAAGTATTGAGAATGCTTTTTCAGTTGGATTTGTGGTAGCACACAGTATGCAGAGTTGTAATTAACATTATAATTAAAATACATTTCTATAACTATAACAGCA
Organism: Botia almorhae; assembly: GCA_036877575.1. Lineage (NCBI taxonomy): Eukaryota > Metazoa > Chordata > Actinopteri > Cypriniformes > Botiidae > Botia > Botia almorhae. The sequence continues at coordinate 6,798 of JAZGTJ010018370.1, read as the reverse complement.
AGTTTGGTTTTGTCTTATCATACAGAGTGTTTCTAGAAAAACTTGCAAATTGCAACAAGATTACGAAGAGGAACGTAGAGGGCAACATGGAGGTAAGTGGACTTAAGGGGAGTATAGAAAAGGAGACAGTTACAGTTAGATCACAGACATGAGGAATGTGGAACACAGAAAATTAATTTGGCACACACAGGTGTCCAACCCCTCCCTACATATACAGTTTTACTGCTGACCTCTTTCAGTACATGTGTTCAGATGTGTGTGTAAATTAGGAAGACAAGAGGGGAAACGAATCACAGAGAGAGCATTGTGAAATGATGTACAGTGAAGTATCATTTGTTCATGAGTTCACATCTATGTCACTCTCTGAAAGACCTTTAATTACCTCAATAAAGACACAAAAGACCAAATTATACCTCTGTGTGAGATAAAGAGGAAAATCCAATTTTTTTGACTTGGCTGTGGTGCTCTGACACGAGACAAGAGAGAGTATATGATGATGTAAGTGTTCAGCTAGGCTGTACTGAGGACTTCCTCTCTGAGTGAAAAACAGAAGCTTGGGGGATGACAAGTCTTCTGTGGAGTGCAAAGGGAGATGTAAGGCAGAATGTCGCTGACAGTCCCTATTCACTTTCATCCTATGAAAATATGCTTAAAATGTATCCTCTTGTTTTCCAGAGAAAAAGGTCAGTTGGACAGGTTTGAAATGGCACGGGTGCCCTTTTAACCCTTTATAGACAGAAAATAGTGTATGCTGAATTTAGGCTCTATCTCAGCTAGAAATACAGAACAAATCTAAAGTAAGGACTGGTAGACCCCCCCATATATGACACATATATAATATATGAAACTATATGAAACCCATATATGAAACTGATTTTAATGTCAGATCATTAGATGACATCACCTGTGTCCCTAGAAATCGCTAACGATAAAGTAAAATGTTAAATTAATTGTAATCCCCTTTAATAGATTAAATACAGTATATTACACAACACAGAAAGTCATTTCAGACTGTTCTCACAAAATGTTACACCAGGATATCAAGTTTATTTTTCCAGCTCTCTTGACAGGCACAAATTGTACTTCCCTCAAATCTCTAAAAATGCCGTTGTCTCAAACAGTGTTTGGAAATGTTCCTGGCTTGTGTGTGGACAACATTTACAGCTTCTTTTGTTTACAGTCTCTTGTCTCCACTGAGTTTCTGCTGAGGCGGTGATGTCATTGTGAATAGCATGGTGCGTCTGTGTAGCCAACCACAGAGGATAATCAGACACATGTTTGTGTATTTTGGAGAGGCCGGGTCTCAATCTTCATATTTCATACTTCACTGGCTTTCACTGATAGATTATTATAATTCGCTCATGTAGGGTGCCAGTGATGGGTCCCAGAGCGTGTGTGGATTTTTGTGACAGAGAAAGAAGAAACCTGGTGTGTACTTTGAAGTGTATTTTGTGGTCTGTTTTGCAGATCATAGTAGCAATAAATGTTAAATGGAGCTGTTGCACACACACACACACACACACACACACACACACACACAAACACAGGAGTCAAGCAGGGCTGTGTGTTAGATGACGTAGTGTCAGGACAGGGTGGTCTGTAGCCAACAGCAAGGTTACTGCATTGTTGTCTCTCTCTCTGTCTCACTCTCTCTTGCTCTCTCTCCTTTTGTTTCTCTCTATCTCATCTGCCATTCACTGCATGATCAAATATTTTCTTCCTGGCTTTCCTCTGTATGAGATACAAGAAAGTTGTGTTTGTTTTTATCATATAGCTGCATCACCCATGTCAGGGTATAAAGCACTGGGACTTGTCCTAATAATCAAAAATGTCCCATAGCTGTTTTCTAGAAATTGAACACCGCAAACATCTTTTGAAACCAGCTAAGAATGAAATCTTTTTATTCCTCATCATTTTATTCTAAAAGATTGTTAATTAATCATATAGTCTCATTGCATTGCAAGTGACCCACAATTCCACTCCTCTTGGCGTTTAGGAAATCAGTGCAGTGTCATTTCCAGGCTGTTTTAAGTGAGAACTCTGATTTTGATTAAAAATGACAACTGACAAATGACTTGTTAAAAATGACAAGTTTTGTGATTAGCAAAGCTCTTTTCTTCTGGTTGGTGTTTGGAGTGTTTGATGTCCTCAGAATCACTCTGAAGGCAGTGAGGAGGTGATCCCCCAGAGGTCCACACTGAGGTTGACACACAGGGATTTGATGTTTTCTCTTTTTTCATGTTTTCCCCCTTTTCACGCTTATTTTTTAATTAATGAATTGGACAGGGCGTGAAAAAGTGACTTTGGGGAGGATGGTGTGTTTAGAAGATGATTTCTCACTCTGGAAATGATCATCATCTATGATCACCAAACTAATACGTTTGCCATGTGAGAAGAAGACTTAAAATACACAAAAGCCCTAAATCTTTTAGGTATTCAAGACAAGCTTTTATAATTCTCCACCGCCACGAACAAAGAAATACTACTAACACCACTAGCTTTGTAATTAAATTATCACCAAAGGCCTTATTGACTCTTTGATTATTGACAATTTATTTGCCCTCATGAAACCACTCCAAAGATTTTGTATAAAGAACTCAGAACCTCTGCCCAGTTTTCAAAAAAGGCTTGAATACATGTGCTGTTACTCTAAAAGGCAGCTCATATTTTCTAACATCAAATAACACGCAGTAAAAATAATGACAAATGAGATATTCTGAAAGCAAGCCTGCTTGCTCTGGCCCTCACTGTCCACTGTTTAGATGATTCAAGCAGTGCTTTCAGTGTGATTTGTATCTTTTATAGATGTTTCCGTAAGCATGATCAGTATTCTTTTGAATTCCTTATTTAGTCATTGATATAGATTATGAAAAATGTATTAATTACCATGAAAGCCAGGTCACAATACAGTGTCACTTATACATATTAAAAAATATAATTTGTGAGCAAGTGCATAGTGGAAATGTGTTTAAGTGTGTTGGGGAAGCTGGGTGAACCTCCACAGGACTGACTGCTGAATTTTAATGATTTGTACATCATAATTTTAATGTCCAGCCCTTAAAAATTCCTACACTGTAAAAAAAAGTAAACAAAAAGATGAAATCACTAGCAGCAGTGGCTTCCAAACAAATAAACGTAAAACTAAAGTAAAAAAAAAGTAAAAAAGGTAACAAGCAACATCGTGTATTTGTGCTGGCACGTAGTTTTTGAATAACAAGAGCCGTTAACTGCCCATGCTGATAGGCTAATAAACAACCATATAAAGGGCGAGATTACTGCTTCTAGAGAGAACGGTCTCCACCAACTGTTTTTGAGTGACAACTCTGACATATGAAATAGTTCATTTATTCCCAGGTGATTGAAAGAGAGAAACAGAAAGAGAGAGAGCTATAACGATAGAGGGAGGTGCTGGTAGAATTTCCTGACAGGCAGAGCATGTTTTTATATTTTTCGTTCCCAATTAAAAAATTACTTATTGCATGTGCTAAATGTCACACAGTCATTCCTGGAGCACTGATACCAGCTAAACAGCCAGAGCAGGGCCTGATTTCCAGTGAAGCAGTGAATTCGCATCTTTCACTGCCTCACGCGCTTGTGGCCTGATCTATTTGTTTATCGTAGTATGTTTTCCTCACTACATTGTTCTTGAAAGGATACATTCAGAAGGGAAACAGGGAGACAGAGAGAGAGAGGGTTGAGACATGACCTCATGGCTAGTCTGTGTGATTTGCATGCGGCAATTGTAATGCTTGGGTTACATCATGCTGTGCCTCTGATGGTTGCTGAAGCTCCACACAGGGCAGCATCATACAGCTGTGGCCACAGCCTGTAGGTTACCGGTAGACATGAGATAAGACACAATAACAAAGACATAATGAAGTTCAACTGTATGGTACCCACAGGCAAATAATTTTGTGCTCATTGCTTTTCTGTAGCTCAGAGGTTAGAGCATGGCGTTAACCACGCCAAGGTCATGGGTTCAATCCCAGGGTTTGCACATACTCAGAAACAATGTATAGTATAATGCAATGTAAGTCGCTTTGGATAAAAGCATCTGCCAAATGCGTAAATGTAATTTCTCTTAAAATAACATGCCCTGGCTTAAGGTCAAATCTAGGCTAAAGGTGTCTTAAGTTTAAACTGATTAAACTTATCAGTGATATGGTTACCAGGACTGGACTTTTCATATCTGTGAAATCCATACATGAACATACATGGAACATCCTATAGGGACGAATGGGAGCCACACAGTCAGAACATGAGCAATCCATCTTGGGTGAGACACATGAATGGAAAAACCACAAAACTCAAACACCAAATTTCAACAGCAGAATTTCGCTGGCCGGCATTAGCATCATCATATGAACTCTGAATTTTTTTCATACAATGTGGGTACTGTATTGTATATTGGAGTTACATTCATTTTGCAGAGACACATTTACAGTATGTGGTCAAGTGCATATGGAATTTAAAACCTGGACAATACGATTAGATAAATGGTGTTTAAAAATAAACATAATAAAAATAGTCAAATTTCAATGACCATCTAGATTTTTTTGTCTTTTTTACTGGCTGTGGGGTCTATATAGCCGTCCAGTGGACCTCAACATGAGAAAGTGTCATAAGTGACGTAAGTATGAAAGTGTCGTATTTTTTTTGCTTTTCTCAGGGTCTCCAATCAATCACGTCATTCTGACCATAACAGTTTTTATAGCATGGATTGCTTTTTTTGTAAACGTAATGCAGGTTTTTACGAAGAGGCTGTTATTGAAGGCCATTGCCAACTACACTGGATTTATCAGCAAACCCTCAACCTTATGTGCTATGAAGTGTTCTAATTCATTTTACATGTACCAAGAGATTAGCCAATAATAACAGAGGTCATTTTTAATGTAGATCTTCTACATGTTTTATAGTAATAACAGCCTGTTTACCACAGAAAGTGGCCATGTAAAACTAAAATATGACCATTTTGGTCAAAGAAACCTTGAGTAACATAAATGGAATTCAGGGGGAAAATACTAAAGTGTAGGATATAGTCCCTGAAGCCAAACTTTGCATTTTTGCACTGTTTTCTTTCAACTCTGTAGATAAAATACATATTCTCAGTTTATCTCCGAACATTTGTCACCCCTACAGTATTTCACAGTAGGATTCATAACAAACTTCCAAACACACACACACCTTCAGCTCAGGCAAATAATGAGTAATACGCAGCATCTTGCTGTCTTGCTTTTCCCTCTCATCCTCACCTGACATTTTCTCCACTGTCTCCCCTCCACACACAACCCGCCCCCGTCCCCCCCATCGCAGTGTGTGAGTGTGTTTGACCGTAAACCACTCCTCTGCCTTTACACTGTCAACTCCAGTCTGTGTTCTTAGGGCCTAAGAGATCCCCGTCTGCAAGATGGCTGCCAACAACCAATAAGAAACGACTTGCTAGACGGTACTTTCTTCCGAGCTGAGAGAGAGAGAAAGAGAGAGAGAGAGGAACCTGTGTGTTGTTGTTATCTATAGCTTAAGGGTGTGTTTATGAGCCTTTAGAGAATAAAAAGCCATAACCCTGTGTCTCCTCCTCCTACTGCAGTCTTCAACAAGCTGTGTGTGTTTGTGAATGTTTGTGTATGTCAGGGTGTAAAAACAAAGATTACCAGGAAAACATTTATCTCCCGAGATATAAACGATAAAGCAATGCTGTCCAGTAATTCTGTGTTCATTTATACAGTGACCCCAGAAGGTCATGAAGGTTTAAATCAACATGAGGAGGATTAGATGATGAGAGAATTGTAACTCTGTTTCTTTATGCAACAGGTGTCAAGGTGATTTTATTGTGGATGTATGATGTATATTGTGGAATGGGCCCTATCTTCTGTCTGAGGATGATTGTTTAATGGGAGAAAGATTGTTGTGTTCATTTCTGACTGGAGGACAATGATTAGCAGAAACTGGAGATGAGGAAATTTAACTTCTCATGGAGTTGAGGGTCAGTGTGTAATGACCCAGTATGGGCTTGGAGTGCACCGGTCAGCTGAGCCCACCTTTTTTTTACATACAATTAGGTCTAACGGGGATAATACTATTTTTATTATGTTTATTATTACGACAGTCACTAGATTTCTTATTGGCTTTGAAAGATCTGTAAAAGGTATGATTTTTGAGAATTCACATTCTAAGGAAAATAAAGGTGTTCTGATTTAGATGTAGGCAGTGGAAATGCTCCCCTGTTCTGATGTTCTGATCCCAGATATATATACATATATTGCATTAACATTAACTGACCAATCAAACTCTAGAAACAGAGAATCCTCTGAAGGGCAGTCGCTGTTTTTCTGCATGGCTCATTACTATGTTGCCCTCACACATGTATCTACAATGTTCTAAAGCAAATACACTTTTAGATTACCTCAAGGGCCAGACGGGTGTTTGAGTGCAGGTTATTCCACTCTTCACTCTGTAAAGCCTCCCATTGATGTTACGAGTCTAGATTTTTTTAGATCAGTAGCCGCATAACATTTGGCTATGCAAGAGCACACACGCAGCTCTTCTCATCATGCTTCTCTGCTTTTAATTTGATGCAACCGAGTACACAGAAGTGGAGAGGATGACAGATAGCTGCATCCCCACCTCCCAAGTGTAGCTCACTTTTGTGTTGTTGTGTTGCGTTGATAGCTTTAACTATCATGGTCATTAACTCAGACTGAAAAAACTAAATGAATGTTTGCATTACTGTTTAAGTCATCTGTAGTGGTTTTAATTGCGTGTTAATTACACAAATTAGCAGGGACTCAGGTGGTATTT
>JAZGTJ010018369.1:0-11484 GCA_036877575.1 Botia almorhae | reverse complement strand
AAAGATCTACACCACCTCCATTCTCATGTTGTGTTATTTATAAATCAATCTGGTCCCTGAGCAACGTGTCACATCTGCCGGCTGGTTCCTCTCACCTTCAGCCCAACAGATGTCTCACGAGTAAAGAGTGACATGCTTGTCTTTAACTTCTCCAACTAGGCCAGACCAGCGAGAGCTAATAGCTTTTCACTTAAGAGGCCAAAAGAGCTAAAAATGAAATGATGTTCCATGAATTCTCCCGGTGACAGCTTCTAAATGGCCATTTTTCAGTCAATCTCTGGCCTACATATCGTTTTCCTTCGAAATCTCTAACCTGTTTTTTTACGGAACCACATTATATGTGTCGGTGTCATTTGGTGCTGGCGAGGGACCGACCAAATATAGGCGTATCTAAATGAAAACACTGGATCGAAATGCTTGTTTTTGCTATGAGGTATGCACAGAAAACTGGTTAAATAATAATAACGCACACATAATAATATGTAATATTATACCGCTTATCTTATGGTGAGGGCAAAACAAAACACTTTTAGGAATGTTTCTGAAGTAAGTGTGTGTGTGTTGCGGGTGTTTGGGGGGGGCGCATCACCTTTACCTGAACTGAATACATGACTTTCTCTCACAGATAGCACACAAATTCCTCCACATTTTCTAAGTGATATTCTCTTCTTTTAATGATCCTTCCACTGACCACCCACCCAAATTTCCCTCATTAGTCTCCTCTTCTGCCCATTCTCTCCACAACCCGACCCTGTTTCTACTCATTTCCTGTCCTCAGCCCTGTGTTCAATCCCGTTTCAACGTCCCTCTCCTCTCTGCTACTCATTATATGTCATTTCTCCTCTTCTCTGCTCCAAATCTTTTATTTTCTCCTCTATTGTCCTTATGATCTTTCATCCCTTCTTTTCTTCACCTTACAAGCTTTCATTCTTGCCTCCCTTTATAATCTTTCATCTTCTCCTCTCCTTAAAATCTTTCATTCTCTTCTTTTCCTCTCCTCATAATCTTTTATCCTTTCCTCTCACAGTTATTTATTACTTTGTGATCCCCACAAGCTTTTATTTCTCAGTACAGTAAACACAGAAGCAGTCTAAGTGTCTGCTTCAACACCACACTCACAGCGTCATTAAAGCGGACCTCAAAGTGTATCAGAAGAGCATTTAGGATCTGTTTTCAGACCTGACTGCATGAGTTTATGGGTGACCTCATTGCAGCCTGCACGAGAGCGGATGAAAGAGACAGAAAAAGCACTATATTTTCAGCCAAGACTTTGCTAGCTAGAGGCTAATCATGTATCATTTAAAGGAATCCGTTAGCAGATATACTGATATACTGACCATATATCTTAGCGCAGAGACACAGAGCAAGGAAGAGCAATGGCTGTGAATCTCTTTAACTCTTACAGCAATGAAACAGACAAGACACTTGCATGTATTTCGAGTGTTTTAAGATCCCTTCTATTTCAGTGAGCAATCACTGGATGTTACTAAAGCAGGACTCGCATGTAACATCCAAGCTCTAAAAATCAGGCAACAAACTGCGTACTGCTTTCAGTAATGCATACTCGTGTTAGAGCACTCCGATTGTTTCATTATATAGGTGCGGCCTAGCTGACATTTTACTGCTTTCTAGGATTACAATCTGTTGAATTGGTTTGTCATATTTGGACTAAGTAAGCAGTACAGTTTCTTAAAACACACAGTGTTACCAATGAATTGTTGACATTTTCTTCACAATATTTTATCAGTTTCATTTGGTCACTTTTTACAATAAAAATTGTGTTCCAAAAATTTAAGAAAAATCATTATGCATATAAAAAAAATCTGTAAGCCAGAAACTGAGCCAACACTGTTTGATTACAATGTGATCATGTGACTAAAGTGCTGAATGCAAAATGTTGCATCTCCCCGTGTCGGTTCATACCTGGTGATCTCCTCTTTAAGAGCAGCAGGGTCCGGTGGATAAAACTTCACCCGTAGACACATTGTGAATGGAGGTTGTGCTGGGAGAGAACATGAAACATTTAGCTGAAGTGATATCAGAAACATTGATCACATGTCTATCGCGCGTCTATCACAATTTTCATGGGTCGGCCATTTAAACATTTAAAGTAATTTTATATGACACTCCTGTACATGTAGAATTGCGTTCAACAAAGAATGTCTCTTTACAGTTCTCATGTCTGTAATAGCTGTAAACGCCAACACACAATAAATAACATCTGACTGATACTTACATTTCATCTGCTTAGAAATTGATTTGGTGAACTCCAGCCAGTGCTAAAATAAGACGAAGGAGAGTTTAAGACACTCGCGCACGTTCAGATTGACACACATATATTACACATATATTTTTTTATCGAACACACAATGAAACAGAAGCAGGTGGCCAGTGTGGGTAGTTGTGCGGAGATTTTCAATACTGGTGCGAGATGGTGGGCTGGGTAAATATATTAATCATTTTATGATTAATAATGTAAGAATGTAAGTAAGAATGTTTCCCTGACATTTCCATTAAACAACAAAAATGTTGAAACGTTAAAAACGTTTTTTAGGAACATTATTTTTTAAAAACATTTAAAAAAATAATTTTTAGATGTTGCATTACGTTTTTTAGACATTGCATTAATGTTATTGAAATTTAAAATGTTAAAAATGCTATACTAATGTTACTGCAAGAGCATTTTTTGATAAATTCGAGAGACCTTTGAGAGAACTTTGAGAGAACCTTTGGGGAACTCTTGGGGAACGCTCCCTGTTAACTGGGAAAAAGCCAAATCAACAAAGCTAAACCATTGGATTTGAGAAAGAAGTACATTCCTGCCTTAGTACCAGAAGACTTAGGTCTAGAAATAGCATCTGGCTATTTAACTGGATTTGGTTTCAGTTTGTATTGAACTGTAAGCTTTTTGTCAATATTCCCCTTCCACATGATCATATTCTAGATAGTCAGCTAATCTGTGGCATATTTTGCCAACTGGGAATAATCTGAAGGGAATTGTGGGCAGTCAGTTGATGCTAGAGGTTATCCCAATGTGTCATCGACAGCAGACTAGCGTCTTTAGATGGCCTCATTATTATTGATGTCACTCAATGTGAGAGGCTCCCAAAGGAGGTCAGTGCAGAAGACAGACATGACGAAACTCAAGAGTACGTGTGTATCTTAAAGTCTGTGTTCTGTCAGTTTAGCTTTTAACTGGCACAGATCAGCACAGATCTACAATCGTTTTCTGTTGAGAGAGATATAAAGAACAAATTCATTTAAAATTGTTCGTAAATGTTCATCAAATTCAAATAAATATAAATGATAAATAAAAACGGATAAACCTCTCACAGTTTTAATCACTATAAAAATGAGAATTTCCACTGTATCTTCAAATACACAAACCATTGTATTATTATATATTATTTTACATTTTTGTGACTTGCAACCAAAACGAACACGGTGAAGAATCCCGTTAGACAAAATAGGTTAAACATAACATAACAGGGAGTTAAATTACAGAGGCAATTTTTCTTTATAAAAGAACAACCTCTACAGTACACGCCAAGCAGCAGTTCAGGCTTCCTCTTAAGTCACCCTCCCCTTGTTCTCCACACATCACAGACAAGCACAAACAACTCGGCCCTGGCTGTACATGAGTCACTCTCATGATTTCTGATTTTTAGACCTGTCCTTCAAGAAAGTTCACTCCATCTTTTATAGGCTCTGATCTCTCTTTGACCATCTGTGATTACTTCAGAAAAAACCCTGGCAGTCAGTCCACCCACTGAAAACTTCATACAAATGCAGCAACCGATGCACTTTGGGAAATGAGAGCAACTTTGTGTGTCATAACACGTGGTTGCAGTTTTATAATAAGCAGCTGTGGATATTAATGTGAGGATGGTCAATCAATTGTCAGCGAACAATTTTAGGTTGTAAAACCATTTCCAAAATGTTTCCACTAACAAAAACATTAAAAATGTTATTTTGACTGTTCTAGGAATGTTCCAAACATCTCGTTATTTGCTTGATTATAAGAACGTTACTCAATTTTAATTTAATTTTTAATTTTTTTATTCAATTTTTATTCTGTAGCATTTTTAAAATGTTCCACTAACAATTTAAGAGCAATATTTTTGATATACAGTGTGATTTTTAAAAATGTTAAAGCATTTTACTAACGCTCTGAGAACATTCTGTGTTAGCTGGGTTGGTGCTCTTGATTACCAGTAACCTTGGACTGTATTTTGTGGGACACTCACCCGTTGCTTATCTGGATCAACATATCTAATGCCGAAATAGTCCTTCTCCAGCAGATTTAGATGGTGGCAAATGAGGTCGAACAAATACTGGCCTTTGACATCCCTCTGAAAAACACACAGAATTATACACATATAGATTCATGTCTATAAAGCAAAACAATCATGTCATGACAACAAAATTACCTCAATATGGTAAAACAAGAAACATTGATAGTAGCGTCACAGCTTCCATACCTGGAATATGTTCTTTATGGTTGATATAACCGTAATTTACAGGTAAATCTAAGCTCACTAACCCAAACTGTTCCCCAGCTGTTTAATACAGTTCTGTGTAATAAGAAAAATGGCTTGGAGGAAAACAATGAGACTATATCTGCACAAGTCACTTTCTCTCTCAGCCCACCTCCATTATCATATTCATTTGCATACTTAATCCATTTTCCCACAAAAAACAAAACAAAAACAATATCACCACATTTCTTTTCTCATTACATTTTTTTTCAGGAATTTTAAGTAATTGGTATTGTAAGTGGAACTCAAGACAATTAAAGCCCCAGTGCAAAGTCTTGTTAACGAAGGGTTAAAGTTTGTGCCCTGATTTTAATGCTTTCAATAGTTTCCCGAACAATACACACCTAAATAAGACAAACTTAAGTACTTTACTTACGTGTACTTAAATTATATACTGGTGTTTAAAAGGTTCAAAAGTTTGCTCAATAAATGCTGAATGCTGATTTAGTTTTTGCTCAATTCTATGCCTTATGGGGACTTTCCATAAACATAATTTATACTGTATATAAAACTTTTATACTGTACAAACTGTATATTCTATCCCCTAACCCTAAACCTCACCTTCACAGAAACCTTTCTGCTTTGTTACATTAAAATAAAAATATAAATATTTTTATATAAAATAAATATAAAATAAATTATAAAAATAAAATAAAAAACATTCTCCGGTTCTTATTTCAAATCCTCTGCATTACAATTAGGAAATCTTTCAGTTTCAAAACTTTTATTGTTCTAATCTGGGTTGCCGAGCAGATGGAGGGCAGTGGACCGCGAGCGCATGCGTCTGACTAATGCCAAATAGAACATTCAGTGGGCGTTTAGAGCTGACTGTGGATAGCTATACTGTATAACACAGCCTAGGCTGGAACCCAGTAACACTGCCAAAGGGGCCAAAACAGGAGAAATAGGTGGCCCCTATTCAAGAGCAGGTCAGGTCACCCTCATGTGAATCATTTATTTATATACTCAGAATTCGCAATGAAATCAGTGAATTGATTAAATGTGTTCGTTGCTGCAATAGATCTGACTAGGACATTGTTGTAAGTCTGTGTAAATTTATTTATCACTCACACTGAGTGAAGAAACAGTCTAGACCAGCAAAGTCTAAAGCCAGGGAATCACAAGCTATAGCATATAATTCTCCACTATACATCTCTGGTACGTCCCTCACTCAGTGGCACTGGGCGGTCAAGGCGTGACAGAAGAGTCTGAGGTTGAATCTCAGGCAAAATGTGGGCTGTAATATTCACATAGCTCAGGGGAAGTTACTTGTCAGCAGTCAGCAAAGGCCCAGGGGATTATGGGAGAGCACAAACCCTGTCACTTCTAAGCAGGTTCCAAACTGAAGAGGCATAATCCACGATGGCATGCTTGCTTACTAGAGTAAGGCTAAAACAGGCAAACGCACATACTCGCACACTACGCCGGTCTCTCTTCACTCAAACCTGTAACATACACATACACTTCTTTTAGTCTGAATAAGCAAAGCCATGCCGATAATGAGCATAAGTCATCCATGGTTATGTGAGATTTATGCTCACTTAGCGCCTCTCTAAGTGGGCATAAAATAAGCCACCAAAGCCATATAAGGGCACTTTTAAATAATGCCACTTCCTCAACACACATATAACGCTCAGATACATCTATTCAAACACATCTCATTGCTTTCAAAGGCCAACAGCTACTTAGCCAAAGACAACACACAGACAATATCATTTATCCCAGCTAACGATTTTAGATTGTAAGATCGTTTTCCTAACATTTACATTAGGTAGCAAAACTGCCCTGTAGCTCAGTGGTTAGAAGCATGGTGTTAACAATGCCAAGGTCATGGGTTCGATCCCAGGGAATGCACATACTCAGGAACAACGTATATTATAATGCAATGCAAGTCGCTTTTGATAAAAGTGTCTGCCAAACGTATATAGATTTATGTATAAAATGTTCCTATATACGGAACTGATTTTAATATCCATTCCAGCTTCAAATGAAAGTTTGTGACTGTGATTTCTCTCTGAGCTGGTTTATGGCCTTCTTATTAATAATTTAGTAAAGAGAAAATATGAGTAAACATTGGGTGCTATTGTACTATATTATTTCTGCAAAAGCATGCCGTTGCTCAACGTGCATAAAATGGAGGAAGTGAGAGAAAAACAAATTATACTCAGTAACGCTACTATAACATACCTGTCTTCCTCTCTCTCTCTCTCTCTCTCTCTCTCTCTCTCTCTTGCTCTCTCACACACTCATTCACTCCAATGGCTAAACTGTTTCCTGTAAACAATCTCTAATTGCAGGATTCGTGTGATTGTGAGAGAGGGCAAATAAAGCTTAATGAAAGGGCTTGCAACTGTTCAAAACACAAAACATTTATATATGCAAAGTGTTTATCAAGGGAGTAAGTTTATTCACCAGACTCTGGCATTGATATTGAGTGCCGCATATTTTATTACAGTAAACAATACCAAATTATACCAAATAAAGTACTTTTAAAAGTAACTGACCAAATCTTTACTTATATCTATGGCCACTAAGTTCAGCTTACTGCTCATGCACATGAATTAGGCTATTTATCATCAAATACTTACAGTTACACTTTGATTAATGTCTTTCATACTTACTGGTCATACATCATACATCTTTTACTTACTGGTCACTGGTCAGCGCTGCTTATTAATCTTTCAAACAGCTGCTGAGCTTCTGCAGAAATACTATTAATAATAAATATTGTTGTTTTAAAATGTGTGTATGCGTGTGTGCGTGGTCTTGTTTTTCTGCCTTTATGGGGACCTAATGTTCCCACAATGATGGTAAAGGTCACACACAAGGGGCTACAGAGCATTTAAAGTGATTATTTGAAGATAAATAAAGAATTAAGCAGTTTGCACATTTATTATGCAGTTAACTTAGTGTGTATTGATCTCAAGGCCTCTGGGGCACAATTTTAACATGAGCAAGCTAAACCAGGATGGACCAATTCAAGCTAAAGTGGATAATTGCAAGAATACAGATCAATTATAAGCATGCATCTGTGTGTTTACAATGGCCCTAAAGGTGGACACTAAAAAATGCATGACATGACGTGTTTATGGTAAAACAAAACACCATTTTTGACAAGAACTAATACAAGTTTATATAGTATAAGCGTATAGTATAAGTATACTTTCAGATTAATAGTAATATAACGTAGCTAGCTATTTAATAGCGCCACGATCAAGCTCATGATAGCTAAAGTCACAAATATTATGGAGAGTAATGGTGTTACCAATCCATAGAAGAAGAATCAGTCATTTTATGAGGCCAGATTTTGTGATGACCTAATTCAGAACACGTAGGTACAAAGTCAACACTAGATTATGACAGGCAGAAAGACCTCAGATTAAACCGTAACATTTTCTCCATCTGTACAGCCAATAAAACAAACCTGTATATCTCTGTAGAAAAACTACCCACAGAACATGACACACTAATGATACACACTAAGTGCTTCTGGGAAGGATACACCTCCTTCATTAGAGCTGAGAAACGCACTGTGTGGCTTTTGAGCGGCAAAGCTGCAGCTCAGGTGAGATCTCAAGCTTCTATTCCGTGACACCTCTGAACCTCAAGTGCATTGAGCCTGGAGCTGTGATAGACAGCCAGATAGCCATCTGTCTACATCCAAAGGTCCCCACCACCCTGCACTGCACCATTCGTGGCTGAATAAGATCAACAGAGCCCATGCATCCCAAAATTAAACAAACAAAACATTAGCATTAGTGTAGCCACTGTAATGTCCATTTCACCCATTTCGATTTTACACTGCTCTGTAAGGCTTTTAAAATATTCTTGATCTCTTTTCTGATTGGAGATGAAAGTAGCATCCAAAGCTAGTGGATCCAAGTTAGTGGATCCTTTTCAAGTTACAGAATTAAAAAAATGTTTGAATAACTTTTATAACAACCAAGTAATTATGTTAATACCGCATCTAAAAAATTGGACGTTCCGAATATTCCTAGAGCTTTCAAAAAACATTAACATTTCTGTTCATGGAAATGTTGCGAAAACGTTCTTAAAACCTAAAACTGTAAGCTGGGTCAAGCTTTGTGAGTTTTGTTCCTAAACTGCATTGACAGAAGAAGTGTTATTTCACAAAGTGCTACAACTCCCCAAAGCAGAAAACAGTTTTCCCACCATGTCACGGTACAAAAGCATAAACACAGCAGTTAAGACTAGAACACACAAACTAGGTCATCAAAACACACCAGGCTGGGTAAGAGAGAAAACAAAGGGGGAAAAGACAGATCTACCCCACAATCACAAGAAAGACTTTGATTTACAGCTGGACTGACATAGAGGGAGGTTGTTGAGGGAGGGAACTGAAAAATGAAAGAGCTTCTATAAACCCACATCTACCTGTTATATCATGAGCTTTAAAAACGGATTAATCAGACACGTGTTTGATGTAATGTCATATTAGATGATATTAGTAACAACAGAGGTCATTGAGTCATTTAGTTTGCAGGACATTGGAGCGATGACAGGAAATCATACAGGGTGAGAGAGGAACAGGAGTCAGATGGCACTACCAGGCTATTGGCGCTGATGCCACTGTATGATTTGATTAGTATTTGATTGATATGGCTTTATTGATGTATCTGATACATGGCAGCAGATTTCTCCAAAACCTACTCAGCAAACAATTTTAGGTTGTAAGAACATTCACCTAACATTTCCATTAGGAAACCAAAATGTTAAAAATGCTAAAAAAAGCATTTTTTTAAAGTATGTAGTGTTTTTTAAATGTTCCACTAACAACTCAAAAGTCACTTCTTCATATACATGATATAACGTTAAAAAATGTTCTACAAACATTACTGCAAGAACTTCTATTTAAGCAATAAGGTACGAGAGGCTGTATCGTGAATAAATCACGGCTGAAGGGCGTTGTTAGGCACGACGCGGTTACCACATAATAAAAATATTAAAATCATATTTATTATGTTATATTATAATGTTTTCATCAAGTAAAATCATCATCTGCCTTCCGCTGTAAAAAGTAGTCCCTAACGGCAACAGAGTGCTTCTAAGTGCGGGGGCTCAATGATACACAGAACCGTTGAGTGAAGCGGTTGTAGCTGTGCTTTATCGTGAATAAAACACAGCTGCTACCAATCAGAATTGAGGAATGGAACTAACCGTTTTATAAAGAATGTTAGGCAACGTTCTGAGAATGTTGTTTGTTAGCTGGGCACCTGTTCAAATATGTCTTGAGAGTAGTGTCACCAAAGAGCAGAGATTTCTTCTAGAACAGATGCAGGATACTTGCTTTTAACTGTGACAGATTTCAATGGCATTAAGATCTATGCAAGCCTGTTTTCCACTCTGTTTGACTCTGTAAATCATTTATGGGCTAGATTGTGGAGCGCAGGGGCCTCCATAAAGCTCCGACACGCAATATGGCACTACTTTTACGCCTGCCCGCACAGGGAACTTGTCTCAGGGGCCAAATAACTCTGCATTTTTATGGCTGAATTCACTAGTGGTAAGTGATCTCCCCCCACAGTTAGGAACACAATGGCAGGGGCACAACAAAGCAGCAAAGTGGTATTTCATAAATCATCAGGAATAGGGCTGAGGTATCACTCGGGCGGTCGCAGTCAAGTTCTAGGCCGCAGCTGTCCTGAAGCACTGTTCTGGATATACTGTAACTCCCACTGCTTGTAGAACACAAGCTGTGATATGAAAATAAGTTCTCATATCAAGAGCTAGGATGGATGGATGGATGGATGGATGGATGGAGAGATGGATGAAGAGATGGTTGGATGAATGGGCAGGCAGGTGGAAGGATGGACAGAGAAAAAAAAGAGATGGAGAGATGGATAGACAGACAGACAGACAGACCAATAGGTGGGTGGATGGATGGACAGATTGATAGAGATAGAGAGACAGAGAGATGGACAGAGACAGGCAGACTAACAGACAAACAGACAGACAGACAGATAGATATATAGACAGGGGTGTGACTATATCTTTTATGACCAGTAGAAACAGTCATTTTTTTCGATTCTGCTTGGTGATGTTAGCAGCACAGAAACGACACACTGCGGCTTTAAGGCCACAAGCCAAAAACCCAAAGCCATGTCAGCAACAACATACTTTACCAACAGTCATTCGACATCACCCATTGCATCATTTAAAGTGATAACACACGACAAGTCCAAGTGACACCCAGCATCACCCTCAGTAAAGCGCTAAGGGCAAAAGGCTATTTTTATATCTGTTCCATCCCTTGACCTGACTGCTCATTAACATAGAGTAGAGCACAGAGGGTGAGAGGCAATGTTGAGAAGAGACTTCACACTGTACACACAAACCGGACCGTCCTGCCCACTCCCTTAAGAAATGCTGCTATGAGAAACACAGGCTGACCTTTATTAGACATTTATGAGGACCCTTAAATCATTCATGGCTATTTATATGCCTATGGTTGACTTCCTTCACATACCTCACTGTCAATGGCTCTTCATTTGGTTTCTCTCATATAGTATTAAATCTCATACAGTACACTTAACACAGCCTTGAGCCTGAGGTTAAATGCCTTGCTCCAGGGCAATGGAGTTGATGGCTCACGGTTCGAACCTTTCAGTAACCAGCACACATCCTCATCCACTGCACCATCACTCTACTAAATATGTTCTTTTTTTATTTAAAGGTACAGATTACCCACAAATTCAGATTCTTGGTATTACTTAAAAGAGAATGTTTGACCAACATGTACAGCAACCAATTATAACATCACTGTTCTGTTGAACATCATGCTTTAGACCATTAAAGAATGCGACACTCATCCCCAGGACACCCTGTAGAATTCAACCAATCAGATCACGACTTTGAAACTCCTGAAGTGTTTCCAATTAAGTGAGCCATACACATCAGACATTCAGCCAACGGTCTGTGGGCGTGA
>JAZGTJ010018368.1:0-11484 GCA_036877575.1 Botia almorhae | reverse complement strand
TACCGTTTGGAAAAATATAGTCTTAACATTACAAAATGTCAAATAAACCAAGCCAATCACCAGCATTTGATCCGGGCACGTTAAGGATGCTGCACGTTTTCTATCTCACTGACGTTGACAAGATTATACCCTTGGGTATCGAAATTTGGTACCGAACGAAAATGATTTTTTCGATACTCGATAGTATCGAGACGATTCGGTCGGTGCTTAAAAAGTATCGAACTCGATACCCAGCCCTATTTGGGGTATGTCTCTACCAGCTTTGCAGATCTAGAGAATGAAAGTTTTGCCCATTCTTCTTTGCAAAATAGCACAAGCTCAGACAGATTGGATGAGAAGTGTCTGTGAACAGCAATTTTCAAGTCTTGCTGCAGATGCTCAATGGGATTTAGGTCTGGACTTTGACTGGGCCACATGAATATTCTTTGATTCAAACCATTCCATTGTAGCTCTGGCTGTATGTTTAGGGTCATTGTCTTGCTAGAAAGTAAACCTCCATTCCAGTCTCAAGTCTTTTGCTGCCTCCAACAGGTTTTCTTCCAGGATTGCCCTGTATTTAGCTCCATCCATCTTCCCATTAACTCTGACCAGCTTCCCTGCCCCTGCTAAAGAAAAGCATCCCCAAAGCATAATGCTGCCACCACCATGTTGCACAGTGGGGATGGTGTGTTCAGGGTGATGAGCAGTGTTACTTTTCTGCCACACATAACGCTTTGCATTTTGGCCAAAAAGTTCAACTTTGGTCTCATCTGATTAGAGCACCTTCTTCCACATGTTTGCTGTGTCCCCTACATGGCTTGTGGCAAACTGCAAATGGGACTTCTTATGTCTTTCTTCAACAATGGCTTTCTTCTTGCCACTCTTCCATAAACGCCAGATTTTTAGAGTACACAACTTATAGTTGTCCTGTCCCAACTTACAGATTCTCCCACCTGAGCTGTGGATTTCTGCAGCTCCTCCAGAGTGACCATGGGCCTCTTGGCTGCTTCTTTGACAAGTGCTCTCCTTGCTCGGTCTGTCAGTTTAGGTGGACGGCCATGTCTTGGTAGGTTTGCAGTTTTGAAATACTTGTTCCATTTTTGGATGATGGATTGAACAGTGCTCCTTGAGATGTTTTTTATAACCTTAACCTGCTTTAAACTTCTCAGCAACTTTATTCCTGACCTGTCTGGTGAGTTCCTTGGTGTTCATGATGCTGTTTGTTCACTAGTGTTCTCTAACAAACCACTGAGACCTTCACAGAATAGGTGTATTTATACTGAGACTAAATTACACACAGGTGGACCATATTAACTAATTAGGTGAGTTCTGAAGGCAATTGATTGCACTGGATTTTATTTAGGGATATCAGAGTACTGTATTTAGGGATATCAGGCTGAATACAAATGCACGCCACACTTTTCAGATTTTTATTTGCTTAAATTTTTGAAAACCGTATATCATTTTCGTTCGACTTCACAATTATGTGCTACTTGTCAAATTAAAACTCAATAAAATACATTTAAGTTTGTGGTTGTAAGGTGACAAACTGTAAAAAAGTTCAAGGGGTAGGAATACTTTTTCAAAGCACTGTAAATCCTCAAATTTCCAGTTTGATGCAGTTTGGGAAAATGGTTGTTTGTAATATATACATTGTTATATAAGCGGTTTTGTTTTAGGCTGTTATATTAGGCAGGTATTTACCATAATAATTATTATTTTTATATAAACTTTAACACCTAAATATAAAAAAAATTAAGTGGCAATCTCAGCCATAATCGTAACCCTGACTTTTACGTGTTGCCAATAAATTGTGCAGTACTAGCTGCGGCACAATCATGAAATGACTAATACTGAGAGTCAGATCCTCAGATGCTGCCAACCAAAGAATTTGTGCTCACAGGGTTTGTTTATTTTTCCCTACAGGACTTTGGGATGTCGATCTGAGTGCCATCCAGCAGGTGGTGTGTGACCGTCTGTGTGTGTTCCTGTTTCCTCGTTGCTTGCACAACAGCCTTTGAGAATCTCAGCTCTTCTCTGCATAAACACGCGCTGCTCCACATCATGAGAATGCAGTTCAGTGACCTCAGTAAACATTCGCAGCCCACATGCTCACAGGCCAAGCAGAAAGATAATATGATAATAACCTGCTCCTGAAAGTGCTTGCTAAGCATTTTAACTTTTAACATTTATTATTAGTGTGTTATTAACTACATTAACTATAGACATGTTTTGGCTCCAGCCTGGTAGTGAACAAATTGCCAATTCATCTGTGCTTTATTTTTTTGCCATGTTTAGGACTAAAACACTGGATCTTTGAAAAGTGATGGCAGGGCTGTGTAATATGATCATATACACTATGTGTCGCTAGAAATGTGTCAACCGGTGGAGATTTTGCTGTACAGTGTATTGGAATTCAAAAAATCCAGTAGAAATCGTCTGGTGTAGATACAGTGTAACTTTAGATTCTTTACAGTTGCTAAGCAAAGCTGCAACTTGAAACAATAATATAGAATTTACTGATGTGTGGACACAAGTGTTAGTATAGCAATATATTATATTTATAAGAGTTATATAATTCTTATATATTGTTTTATACTGTGAATCAGCTATTTTTGCACTGATGCCAAACTTTTCTATTTGTTATTTACACATCCAATTATTGTTATTATAGAAAGAAAATCAAGGATTTTATGTTCAATGAATCACAAATAGTCCTTACCACATATCTTTTATACATTTTCCTAACTGTAATGCAATACATGCTGTTACCCTGACTTAGGTAACTTTTTTGTTATACTGCCTATAAAGTATGTCAAAATCATACATCATGGCATAACGGTGAGTAAATGATCAGATAATTTTATTTTTGAGTTAACTAATCCTTTAACGTATAAAACTAAGTTTTTGGGGTGTTTGGGACCAGACATGTGGTGTACAGTTGCTGTATTCACAAAAACACGCCACTCCTCTTCAACATATTTCACTGAAGTATTAGATGCAAGAGCCATGTGTTTAATAAAATATAATCACATCAGTCTTTTGCCTAAAGCAAAATGTCTGACCTGAGCTGTCCCTTAACCAATGTGCAAATTGTAAACCCCTTTTTCAAGATTTCATTTTACAGAGCAACATGGACAAAAATATCTTAGCATCTTTTTAACTATATAATTTTACTATTTAAGATAACATGACTTATTTTCAAAGATTATGTTTTAGTTTGTAAGTTTGTTTCTACTTCGTATAAACCCCATTCAGTTTTTGTTACATTTATTCTTACTGGAAATGGGGTGAGAAACAAAATTCAAGATTCTCTGAAAATGTTCTCCAAAACATTTTTCATTTCTTACACAATTTTGCTTTAAGTGAATTTAAAAGTACAGCTTGTTATAGGAATGCTTAGATATTTTTACTGAAAACGTAAAAACATTTATTAAGGAATGTTTTCTGCAGTGTCCTTGACTATAGCGTAATAAGCAGTAAATATAATTTGAGTTATTGGTTGAACAGAGGGTCTGCTAATGGTGACAGTTCACGCCTAACAGGAAAAGACCAGTTTCATAATCACGCTGCTACACAAAATTCCAGATACATCCAATTAATCAGTTTTAATTGCATTGTTCACAAAAAGCCAATTGATGTCACATAGATATCACGTGTGATACAGAGACAGGTATTTGAGTATCCCTGAGAAGAACCCATGAGTTCTTCACTTCTCACAGGCTGAAATGCTGGAGTGCTTCTCTCCAGCTGTAAAGCCCAGCCCTCTTTTCCTCCTTCTCACTCACTCGCTCCAGCACCAAAGTGCTTATATAATATCCCAACTGCTGCCTGCAGAGACTCAGCTTGACCAATTGCATCCCGCTCCACACATGAGGAGTAAAGGAGGTTACGCGGATCATGTGATTATTCCAGCATCTAGCCAGAGAAAGTCACAAACAGACATATTGATTTTTCCTCCATTTCTCTCTCGTGCCCTTGTATTTAAAGTTTTTCTTTTCTCTTTTGACAGAGAACCTACTGCCATTAACTGATGTGATGATGCACTGATTTATTAATAAACAGTGCTTAAGTGTTACAGTATGAGTAACTGAATGTAAATGCACTCCAAACTCTTGTGTTGCACTGTATACCCATACCATACGGGTTCCACAATACAATGTTGTTAAAAACAATACTATTTTTCATTTAATTAGTATAGATATTTTAAGAATGACACCATTTTCATAAGAGCTCTTTCTGTTTTGCATTGATGTGTGTTCAGCAGGGCAGTGTGTGTTGGTGTGCAGTCCCTGCAGTCACACTGGATGCGTCAAACTTTCTCTCCTCTCTTTTGAACTGCAGCTTTAATCATGAAAAAAGAAGTCATAGCAGCATGAAGCAGCATTATTTCACTTACATAGCCGACAGTTAGGGCAAGCACACAGACAAAGTCAATCTGTCAAACATGTAGCTTGACAGCTGTGTGAATATACTCTATTTGGTAACACTTTACAATAAGGTTCCATTTGGTAAACATTAGTTAACTAACAATGAACAATACTACAACATTTATTAATCTTAGTTAATGTTAGCTTCAATATTTCTAATACTGTTAATGAACTGTTAATTAATTCGTTAAATGATGTTAATGAACTGAAAAAATGTAAAAGATTAGGTTTACTTTTTAGTTTAATGTTTTGACTAAGTTTCAACAGTTCCTTTTAGCAGAGAGCAAACACTTGTTGGCTAGACTGAATCATTGACTGTTACCTGCTTTTCACCATAGGACTGTGTGGTGACATATAATGCTTTTTCTTTTTAAATGAAAAGGAGTTTTGTTTTATAAATAAAACCAAATTTTATGTTCCATGTAATCAGCCACCTATTAATTAGTTACTTTTCCTGTTTTTTTTAGTATTTTGCTACGGTAACAATTCAGTATTGGTATCTAAGTAATTTAATAATAACTCAAAACACTGTATGCATTCTGTGAAGATATGTTAAGCAGCTTAAGCATAGTGACAACAGTTTTCATGCTCCAAAAGGAAAACCTAGGAACTGTTGTTAAATGCAAAAAAAAGTTCTTGTGAAAACCTTTTTTGTGTTTTATGAAAAATGTAAATTCTCCCTGTTGAATTCTCCCTGGCTGACCAATTTTCTGCATATTTTGGAATGAAAAGATCAGATTTGCTATGCTACTGCTAAAAACCATGCTTTATCAGGTTAGCATGTTTAATTTTATGTGAAAACAATTAGACTTAAAGACTAAAGTCTGTCCACTGGAACTTATTTTAGTTGGCTAAACACCACATAACAATGTACGTAACAGTTCAGCCCATTAAACAGACTGTACCTCCCTCCCTTGCAACCTCGTTTTATTCCTGTAAAATTAAATGGCATCTGTTGACAGAGGCCGACAGCTAGCTAAACAAATTTACATTAGCAATGCAGCTCATACAGTCTCGAGAGACTCTGAGGAGAAAAGAACTTTGGCTTCCTCTTGTGTTGATGTTTGCACATTTTATGTTCATTCTCGTTTGCCAATAAAAGGTGATTAGCCAAACTTACCACGTTTCTCATTACCTCTAATTTCCAATGACGCTGCCAGCAGAACACAGAGCCTTCATGCTGCAGAAAGAATAGCTTCTCTAGCAGCTAAATATGACACCATTTGTCATTCATTACCATTTCATTAGGCGCACACAGTGACCTAAAAACCACTGTGCATTACCTTAACCAAAGAGTCGTTCATTCCGAAAGTTAAATATAAATATGAGTCTTTTAAATATCTGTAACTTCTACACTTTGAAAGGCTTGGAGCTTAGGAAAATGCGTGGCAATGATTCCACAGTGTCCCTTCTGTGTGGCCAATTTGTGTTTGGAATACAGAAGAATGAGCTCTCTGTTTCCTTCACAGCATTTATGCTCAAGAATATCATTTGGACTCGTCGCTGACAAGCATCTGACCCTGCTCTTGAATGAACTATTTTGGGACCAAACTCTCTGGATGCATAAATCGTTTGAAGTGACTACATTCCCTGGTGGGAAATCCCTCATATACAATGCTAGGTGAAAGATCTCTGAGTGAGATGAGGTGGACAATAAGTCATGCTCTCATAATGCAAATCTTAAAAAGATGCATTATGTTGCTAACGTCTTAGCAAAGGAAACCTATTTTATAACCGTAGGCAACTAAAGCTGTGGAAGAATTACTTTCTCACTTTGCAACTTTTTCTATCTGTAAATTGTTTTGGTGATTATAGTTATAATATTATATATATATATATATATATATATATATATAGATTACAGTAGAAACAACAGCCATACACAAGTAGACAAGTTTAGTTTTTCCAATTTCTGGTCGATTATGTTAAAATTTCATAAAAGATTTCCTTAGCAAGTGCTGCATGTTCCTGCGGGAAGTTCATATGCAAAGTGTTATGCAACTAATGTCATTGGTGCACGTTATACTGCCCTGCTATCACTATAGAAAGTCCACTGTTCAGCCTGACTCATCAATCTTAAAGCATGTCTAAACCATAGAATGAATGCGCACCATAAATTATAAGCAGGAGCCTGAGATAGCAGAGGCTTCTCAGTGAAATGGCTTCAGCTTCCATTTTAGAGTCCTGGCACATAGACCAGTAACTCCAGGTCTGGCCAGGGACAGCTGTAGTGGTGTTGGTTTCCCACAACAGAACCATATGTCCAAAACACGTTTCTGGAAGCTGAAAGTCGTACGTGGGTTAACAAAGCGGAGGGGCTGTGCATGGCAGATGAGCTGTTTCTTCACATTTAAAAATTCTATAAAAATTCAAGCTTTGACATTTTCAAGGTCATTTCTGTGGGTTGCTGTGACTCGTGTATTATTTCAGCATGCAGGAAAGCAGGTCAACACAGAGGGGACATTCAAGCATAGCTGCATTTTGATACCATGGGGCAGCAATAAAAGAATTCCCAGATTGGGTACAAAGAAGGCAATTCGATTAGCGCCTGACACCTTCTTATTGTTAAAGCAGACGGATGGTTAGAGAGTCGATGAATGGTGCCATTTCTTTCTCAGTTATATGCGATTTCATTTAACACGTTAAAACTGCAACAAAGCTGATAGTACCACATTGTTTGAACACAGTTGACAGATTAGGCCAGCTCAGGCTGTCTCACTTTTTTCGTTTGTGTTTGGAGGATTTTTATAGCTGTTGGTTTCTGGTTCTGAGAAAAAAAGAAGCTAAATGAGCTGTGGTGATCCTCAGATCCTTACTAAAGAACAAATCAATGTTTAAAACATTCAATCTGGGTTAAGTAAACAGAGATTAAAGTGGGAGCAGAAACATACCAGACCACTGACAGAAGCCAGTGAATGCCGAGAGAATATGGGTTCAAAAGCTGCATGTGTTTCAAAGCGTACTGTTATGAGAGGAGTGCTTTATGGGAAGAGCCCATTCTGCACATTCACAATGGAAGGTATACTTTCTGGCTAGCATGTGACTTGAACTAAATTTCCTTGCATTGTGTGCACATTAGGGCTGGACAATAATTCGATATCAATATATATCGCGATAGAATTTTTTTCAATAACGGTGATACGATTTTTAAACCCATTTCTGATATTTCGATATACATTTGCATATATATATATATATATATATTTTATACATTAGCATTTGTCACTGAATGACGTTCAGTGCTCAGCCGTCAGAAAGAGCGGAACAGAATCGCGTGATGACGTACATCACAGACACGCTGCCAGCGTTTAGCAGTAGTTGGTTAAGCTCCGTCGCGGAAAGTTTTAGCTACAAAATGAGTACCCCTGACCGCAATACAGATGTGGAAGGCAGACGAAATAGTTGATAAGAGAGGAAAGACTAATATAGTGTTGTGGAAGTGATTCTGCTTTTTAAGTTCAGATAAACTTCAGGTCTCAGTGCTCTGCAAAATGTGTCGGAGTGCTCTGCAAAATGTGCCGGAGAGTGGTGCCGACTAGCAGCGGGAACACATCAAATCTGTTCCACCATTTGAAGCAGTTCCACCTGATAGAACATACTGAGAGTCAGAAGATGAGGCATCATAAAAGTTTAAGCCAACCTGTCCCCGAACCATCACCATCTTTTGTAGGTACAGACATTCATTGTGTGTGTCCTCAGCAGTTTTTTCCTGAGGCTTTTTAATATTGTCCATATCGATATCGGAATTATATTGTATCAACCGAAATTAAGAAATATATCATGATATAAATTTTTGCCATATCGTCCAGCCCTAGTGCACATAGATGCAAATGTTGTATTATATATTTTTTTTCTTTTTAGTAGTAGTAAATAACAAATTTACTACTCAATGGTGACTCATTGTGTCCGTAGAGGGTTGCACTACCACATGATTATTAAACTTGTTTCATAAAATTTTTACCAAAACTTGTATTTTACTTGAGTTTCGATTGTTGACATACAGCATTATTTAATTACGTGCTCTATAAGCAAAAACCCTTGACTCTAAACTTCTAATTCTTAAATTGTAAATTGTCCTCTGCAGTTACCAAGAAATCAGGAACAGCATAAATCCCTAGCAACAACTACATGCTTGAGCGGAAGAATCTGCAATTTATAAATTCTTGGACACTACTCTGGTTAAATACAGTGTTCCCAAAGAAGAGTGACATCTTACAGAAAAACCCGAGTGTGCAAGGTCCAGCAACTGGCTCGAGTTTGTAATGCCAAAAACACCTGAGAACAAGGCAACATATATTGACACAGTGTGAAGGGCATGTTTGAGAACTCTTCAGAACAGTTCTGACACCTGTTAAGTGATACTGGGAACTTGTTTTGCAGTGTGATATTCTGTGCTCTCATCATAAACTATTTTAATCTAAATAGTTTAAAATGAAAAGCTTTATAATTGTTGTGCATTATATCTTTATTGTTATGCATATTAACTGAAGGACTGCCTGGAGTATTTGTACTTAAAATTTAATTACAATTAGTTGAGACAAAATCAAAAACAGAATCTTTTAAAAAGAAGTCAACTACCCTAGTAGCAATTTGTCAACTACCCTAAAACAATTAATCTTCTGTACTGTATACCTTTTTTACATCAGCATACGAAAATATGAGGTGCAACTCATTAGAACACCATAGAATGCTTCTTACAATTGTCATCCAATGGATAGTTCATCAAAAAAAATGGAAAACCTCCATCATGTACTAACCCTCATGTCACTCCAAACCCATGACTTTTATATTACCTTTTTGCCTCTGAGGAACACAAAAGAAGATATTTTGAAGTATGCTGGTAACCAAACAACAGTGGCACCTATTGATTTCCACTGTATGAATACACAACCACTGAAACATTTCTCTAAATATCTTCTATTGTGTTTCACATAAGGAAAACGTCATATAGGTTTGGAAAGAAAAAAAAATAGTAAAATAGTTTAAAATAGTTTTTGAAAAAAAAAGACATGAGGATGAGTAAACAATGAAAAAATCCTTTTTTTGGGTGAACTATCCCTAAATATAAACTTATTTTTATGTTACAATATGAACCGAAACTACAGTGCACAACGAGACATGACGGGCATATATGACAGACCTGTGAAACATAAAATCACAGCTCACTTTCTGTTACATTTAGAAGTCCATTTATCTATAATGACAGTAATAAACCAGCATGCAGCTAAGTGTATGGAAACTTAATCAAACAATCTCAGTGAAACAACAATGAATAAATCAAAATCTCATTTAGTTGAAACAAATGGCCTTAAAAAAATTATATGAAATATATTTTCATTCAGATCAGATGTCACCATGCAAATTTTGGCAAATCAGTGCCCATTGTTCTCTATTGTTGACCGTCTGGGGCAAAAAAATTGTGATTGACTGATACATCACTACAACCAATATTTAAAATTGTTTAATTATCGGCATTGGTCGATAAATCTTTTCATTTAGCAGATGTATTTCAAAATGGATTATGACGTTTTTGCCTGCTGTAAACATGTGAGGAGCATCACAGGTGCCAAGCCGCCCACATGGCATGCCCTCAGGATGTGCAGTAAAATTCAGGAAATTTGCATTCTCATCTGCCCTAAAATAGGCTGTAAACATTTACACCTGTAATTAACATGTGTTTCTGCAGACAATAAACCATTAGAGCTCAAAATGCTATAAATGAACGATCATGAAAAGAATATTTTGGATGTGACGTGTCAGAGTGAGAGGAAATGAAAAAGAGGTCAGTTCTGTGGAAGATGCAAGCTAAGGAGCTTATCATGTGTACGCCTCTACCTGTGTAGATCTTTCCTCAAATGTGTTGCAGGACATGGAGAAACCATAAAGGAAAAGACGCAGACTTAAAGAAAAGCCTTTACTGAAACACGCTTGTAAAGCAGTTACTGTACATGTACACTGTCACAGTCTGATACGGGATAATAACGCTGTTTATAATTCGGTTAATTATTCAGCCCAACCTGCAGGAAAACATGGGTTTAATGATGTGTTTTTTAGCCACATTTCATTAGAGCATCCCACAGCTGTGAGAAAAGAAGGAAACCCACAGACTACAGACCGTCCCAGACCTGTCAGTTTTCAAACCACCCCCCTAAGAAACATGAAATGTAAGCAACATTCTCATTTCTGCGTATTAACATCAAGATGTTTCCCTAAAATAGGGCTGTCATGATTAAAAGATTTTAGTGATAATAATTCCCTGTTACACTAACACACACTAATGCACAAACCTAAAGTTATATATACATATACGTATACTGGTTCATAATGTTTTAGGCATTCTGCTTTGTTATGTGTGTGTATATATATATTTTTTTTCAGAAATGTGCGTGTTTGTACAGGATGTGCTTTGACATGCTTTTATAAAAGTGACTTGCAGTCCAAACAAGTTACACATTTAATGAGTATGTGCATTACCTCGGGATCAAACCCATAACCTTGGTGTTGCAAGCACCATGCTCTACCAGTTGAGCTACAGTACAGACAGGTTACACTCTCACACGGTACCCTTACAGCAACCATGTTTCCTCTGAACAATTTCTGATATATGATTT
Source organism: Botia almorhae (assembly GCA_036877575.1). Lineage (NCBI taxonomy): Eukaryota > Metazoa > Chordata > Actinopteri > Cypriniformes > Botiidae > Botia > Botia almorhae. The sequence continues at coordinate 464 of JAZGTJ010018368.1, read as the reverse complement.
GGTGACTAAGATCTTAATAGAACCATTGAAGAGGGGGAAACTTGAAAATTATCAAGTTTTCCACTGAAACCTGTTGAAGAGGGCTCTTAGATTTCCTGACTGGCAGACCACAGTTTGTAAGGATCGGAAATAAAACCTCAGCCACCATCTTAATTAACATTGGCACTTCACAGGGGTGTGTTTTCAGTCCCATCCTCTACACCCTGTTCACACATGACTGTGTCGCCTCCCACAAGGACAACATCATCCTGAAGTTCGCTGATGACACCGCAGTGATAGGACGCATTACAGGCGGGGATGAAGTGGCCTACAGGACAGAGGTAGCCAGTCTTATGACATGGTGTGAGGACAACAACCTCAACCTCAACACAGACAAGACAAAGGAGATGATCGTGGACATGAGGAAAGGAACAAAAACTCATCAGCCACTTTTTATCCGGGAGCTTGAAGTGGAGAGGGTGAGC
>JAZGTJ010018367.1:0-11485 GCA_036877575.1 Botia almorhae | reverse complement strand
ATTTTAAACATTTTAACAAAAACGTTTCCTATCAAGTGACTTTTTCCCCCTAAACTTCAATTAAAGACAACAAGATCATGTAGATAGACAAAATGTGCGAACTGGCTACTTTGACTACTTTTTACAGATTCGGTCCTAAACTACTAATAAAATATTTTTTTCGCCACATCGGTTAAAATAAATCTCAATATACATTACATATTAAATAATAATCATCTAATAAGTAAAACTGCTCGACATTAGCATGATTATATCAATATATGATGCTCTGATTTACCTCGGTATGACATGTTGCCTAGTTTGGGGTGTCTGAAACAGTGTGTTTTAGTTTTGTGTTAAGGGGGGCTGGATTTCCAGAGAAACGAAACTTAAGAGAAATGTATGTGTTCTTACGCATGTCCGGTAGAACATGCCATGCTTTATTCCCTCAGAACATATTGGCCCTGAAACCAATCGACCGTGTCGTACAATGACGTCAACTCATTTCCAACATCTATGATTTATGATGTGCAAACAATTGTACGTAGAGCTTTCAAAGGCCAAATCAAAATGGTTTTAATGGTTTTAAAATGGTATTTAACAAAATATTTCATGTGTATCATGTGTTCCTGCAGCTCAGCGGGTAGAGCAGAGGTTGTGGGTTCAAATTCCCAGGGAACACGTGCTGACCAAATGCATGAAAGTGCATAAAAACGTAGGGGAGAAATCATAGCAACAGAGAGTCAAATAATGATAACTGTTGAATAGCAGCAATGTTTTATTGCATTTATGCAGGAGCATCACGGAAATGACGTACTACAAAGCCTGAAGTGCAATTTCAATGTTCAGAACAAGTTTCGCGGGAAGGTGCTGAAACATCTGCGACAGTCTGACACGTGACAAATTGCCACTGAAAACGGGTGTGATCGACTTAAAACGGCGGCGCGCAGACTCGTAACAACATCAATAAACACCGACCAGATCTTTAAGTGCAATTTAATTCAAAACTAACAACCTCTTTAAAAATTACCCTTTAAGTATCGCTTACATAAATAACATAAATATGTTTTTCGACCCAGAATACCTCAAAGTAAATACAGTAACAGTTTCTTAATTTAAAAATCAATAGAACCATTTAGTAGTTTTTAATTTTAAACATAAAAACACACGGAACTTTTTTAAGGAAAACATCTTCGAATTTCCTTCATTTCTTGACATATCAAAGTTTTGTTTATAATCTCCCACATTTTACTCATAAGACATTTGGACACAATAAATAAACACTAAATATTGACGCCATAATCAGTTAAAATAGCAATGGCAAAAACAACATTGCCCTAATAATTTACGAAATCTCTCCAGTAACCCGTCAGTGTTAATATAAAAGATACTTCAGTTCGTGTAAGACAGAAACATGTTCTTTAAAGCTCTTTCTCTCTGGAATGTAAAGCCTTAATGTTAAGACTCTATAATGATTAATATTCATGTCACTAAATGCCTCTATCTAGTTTGATGCAAGCTACCTCTAACAGTAGAAACATACTTTACACAGGTACAAAAATACAGTTGCGCTCTTGTGTTTCGTGGTGGTCGTAAGCCTCCGTACTCTAGGGGCTGATTATTCAGTGGGTACTGAATTATTTTCAAGTTATTTTTAATTGTCTACATGGTCTCCCTGTTACTCGTGCGCACACCTGAGGACCTGAGGGCTGGTTTGAAATCTGTCACCATTGGTGACCCGGGTTGTGTTTCAAAAGTTCGTGCACTACGCGGCTTGTCGCTGATGAGTGTAGAACTATTCGCTGGCCCAAACAACAGAGGTGACAAGCTGCTGTCGTGTAGTGTGCGCTTCGCGACCACTAGGTTGTATGACGCTTTACCTATAGTAAGCCGGCTTTGTTTCAGCACTGAGAACGCAACGTGCACGTAAAGAACTTGTGTACTGTATGTTTCACATCTGTCGGTTTGGTCTGTATGTGTGTTGGTCATGTTTGAGGTCGTTTAGGGGCTTTGTTCACTGACAGCTTTTCTGCGTTTCGTTCTTCTTGAGATCAACGCGAGACACCAGCGTGGACACGAGTTTCTCCAGGTCTTTGGCTCTCTCGTTCCCTGTCTGCAGAACCTCCTCGTGATTGGCCTTCTTCTCGCTCTCATAATCCATCACCGCCTGGTTGGTGATGAGAGACAGAGCGAAGACCCTCATTCCACAGTGACGGGCCACGATCACCTCCGGAACGGTGCTCATACCTGCGCACACGCACATCAGACATGACGGCCGCTGGATGACTACAATCAGATTTTACACTGTACTGCATGGAGGTAAACACCTTCATACCAGGTGTTCAGTATGCAAATCAAACGCAATAAAGAGAGACGGGAAGGGGTAAGAGATGGGAGAGAGCTGAAAGAAGGTTAAAAAATGGCAGACGCTCAAGAACAGATTAGAAAATGCAGCTGTGTTGGACACTTAGGAGGCGCACAGCTGACGTCTATCATCTTTAGTGACGTGTTATAGGCCGTTATAGACGTGTAATACGCCACTGACATCTAGTGGGCATCTTGAGTATTACATACATATAAAACCTATAGTTTATTTTGCAGGCCTGGTACTTATTCATTACATTATAGGACCTATTTAATAGACACTGGTAGTTATGTATTAAGTACTAGTACTTATATGTTAGATACTAATATATTTTGCTAGTTACTAGTCACAATTGTTTTTTAAGCTGTGATATGTAAAGTCTAGCCAGAACGGCCACTGTAGAGTTTGTCAAAAGACAAAATTACATTTGAATTCTGTGTGTATTTTTTTTAATTGTGTGTCTTTTTGAGTTTAAAAGGAAACTGCAAATCATGTCTATGACTTACCGACGGCGTCGGCTCCAAGGAGGCGGAGCATTCTGCATTCAGCGATGCTCTCGAAGGACGGCCCACCCAACACGCTGTACACACCCTCCTGCACAAAGGTAGAGTAGCCCAGTTCTGCTGCAACCTCATGAGCCAAGTGCTGCAGCTCACGGTCATATGCATCTGACATACACGGAAACCTCACTCCAAATCTGTGGTTGAGAGAGAGAAAGACAATACTGTGAGTAACTGCTTATCGTTAGCAAAAAGGATCATGGCATTCCCATGTTTTTTTAAAATACCACCACAAAATACATTTTTTAAACATGTGCCATGATAATAAAGTACAATGTAGCATGTAAATATGATGGTAAATGAATATGCTAATCAGGTCAACCACAAAATGACCTAAGATCGTTAGGTTCCATGTAAGTATCTTCTGATGCTGTAACTCTACCATAATACCGCCACTGTATGTTTTAATAACAGACATTTTACGTTTACAGCTGCTAGCTTAAATCAACTGGTTTATGGTGTTAATGCAAAGACAATAAAACACTGAAATAAAACAAAACAAAGACTGCTGTGCATCAGTGAACGTTCAAAGCATATCGACTGTAAAACTGAATTAATGATTAAACATGACACTGTAAAATCCAACATACTTCATATTCGTTTTAATTTAAAATTCCTGACCTAATTTCTGTTCATTAATTCTGAATCGTTACCACAATAATAAAATGGAATTTATGTGAATTGATAGCAGTTGGCAGTGACGTGTAACATAATCGAATGAAATTCAACACACACGCATAATCACAATATCACCTGTCATCATTAGCGCCCACTAGCGGGTTGTTCCCAGCGAAGCCCGGAATGTTGATGTGATCTTTAATAATCATGACGTCACCCACTTTAAAATCCGGGTTCAGGCCACCGGCGGCATTCGTCAGGATAACCATCTGTACGCCCATAAGCTTCAACACCCTGATGGGCATCGTGGTCTGTCAGTACAAAAACAACTGGCTTTATAGCACATACACAATTTAATGTCCCATTACCATCATATAGAAATGATTTTTACAGTTAGTAATGCTAATGTGCATCTAAAGAAAATGTTTTATGTACTTGATCATTTTCCTGTTTTTTATCTTTTCTGTTTTTTTTAACGCCGCTGGCTGTTCTGAAATGTGCTTCTTTAAAGCTACTTTGCAAAAGGGTGATCTTTTGAGAAGCACTATATAGCTACATTTGAAATATAAACTGAATGTAACAACGTTACCTTTTGAATGGGGTATCCTTCATAGAGGTGAAACCTGCCCTGCATACACACACACGGTTTTCCTTTAAGAGTACCAAACACCAACTTCCCAGCATGGCCATGCACTGCACACACACACACACACATCACACACACAATCAGAACAGTCACATTAACATAATGAACATTTACATTTATGCATTTGGCAGACGCTTTTATCCAAAGCGACTTACGTTGCATTATACTATACATTGTTTCCGAGTATGTGCAATCCCTGGGATCGAACCCATGACCTTGGCGTTGCTAACGCCATGCTCTAACCACTGAACAATGGGCACTAATATCTAACAGACTTCAGATCCCAGCCCACCAGTCACAGAAATGAGTGAGGACACATAAAAGCAATAACAGGAGATCAATGTATTTGTAAGACCAATATACTGGCTTTAACTTGGTCATCATGTTGTTTTTTAGTCAGCACTATGAACCACTGACAACATTGAGACCAGAGCCAGATTTTATTTTATTATTTAAAAGTTTGAACTGTTTTATCAGTAATTATCTGGTTGGGGCATGTTGTCACATGTATTTTTACGGTCTATACTTTAATCCCAGTCGATTAATTAAAATGTGTATCTTTTAATACAGTTGAATACAATTTCAGTGTCATGAGTTTTGCTATAATGGGCTGTTTACGAAGCTGTTTACTGGCAGCTGTGTGTTAACTCACCGGTGCTCTGAGGAAAGTTGGGGATTTCACTGTAGCTGATGACCAGCTGATCTTTCAACATATCTGCCAGTCCACCCAGACCGGAACCGCACACGATCCCCACCAGAGGGCGCACTGGAGACTGGTCCAACAGCCAATCAGCTGTGGCCTTGCACTCCTCATAACTGTACCTGGAAGATACAAGAAATAGACAGATTGGTTTATTAATTAACCTACTAGGTTACCGTGTAGGATGTGCTCCTGAATTAACATTTTAATCGACCAATCAGGTTAAAGGATTAGGGTCCATGTTAGATTTAGGACTTGGTGAGGGGCTTGTATACCATTTAAGGGTTTATGGTTAGGTTTTAGGTTAGAAGTAAGATTTAGATTAGAACTGCTTTTTTGCACAGGAATGTTGTTCTAGGACTAACAAAAGATGTCGATCCAGAAACACATCTTGGCAAAATCACGGTGATCTGTCACACACTTGTGTGTGTCACACACTTGTGTGTGTCACACAGATGTGTGCAAAGAATGTCCAGGCCATTGTAAAGGCCACCTGTGTCGTGTGCCAAGAAAGCCCCTCCCTTCCTGTGAGGTGTCATTTCTGTAAACAATGGCCATGTGTGGTATACAACCACGGCAGTACAGAGTGTTTAATTACATTAACAACATGAGAAACTGGTGTGATGTTATATAAAAATTCTTGCACAACATGATTCTCAAGATGTGTGTGTGGGTGAAACACAATAGTAGGAGTTGTCTGTGTAAACCGCTTATCAAACAATAAAGATTAAAAGACAAAGTGATTCATTTGTGAATAGTATTGTGTTACAAAATTTCATCTAAAACATAAACGCTATATTCTCACGCAGGTTAATGACACTAGTTAGTATATCCAACATATACCAGTCAGAAGTAATTTAGGTGGGCATTTTTCACTAACATGGTGGATATCTTGGGTCAGTATGAATATTTAACAGACAAATTAATTATTTAGCATGCTATAAACACTGGTGGTTCAGCCTTTACACTAAGCTTGTTAAACAAAATTGTGAATCTGAATAAATGTAAAGATTTCTTCAGTTTTTTCATTAATTTAATAATGTATAGTAACCCTACACCACCCCCAAAACTAAACTTCTGTAAACTTACACTTCACCGAAACCATCCGGTAATTTAATGTAACTTAAGATGACCTCAAACTGAAGTTTAATTCTTAGGTAGGGCTGGATCCCTGGGTGTCTCCAGAGTACCTCCCCTCACCCCCTTCCCATCAGCAAGACAGGTGAATTTAAAAATAAACATTACAATAACAGTTTAGTAGGTTAACATTAGATGACTAGCACTGTAGCCTACACAACCCTTTATTTGGTTTTTAAAATGTCTCACAGCACTTTCTAAAGTGGTCCTTGTTTTAAACACCAGAGCCCAGTTGTTCAGCTCATCTGTGCCGAGTGGCCAGGTGGCCCTTGGCAGCCAAATGCCTCGAGACAGCAGCCAAATGCCCCGGGACAGCAGCTCAGTTCCTGTTTTAAGGCGCATGGTTTTGTTCAAATCACTAACCCTAAATATAAGTAAAAAGTAACCGTGATTCTTGTCTTGCCAAACACAAGTAAAGTCCGAGTGTGTCCAGGGATGCTGTGCTGCGTCATTCATCAGTCTGTGGCGCGGTACGTGATGAAGACCACGCGCAGCGCGCGCCACACACCGGGTTCCCCCGTACACGTGCACCATCTTCATTCGTCATCTCAGCACGTGAAACAACTTTGTAATAATTTAACATTCATCGTTTTAAGTCACTCAATGATTTAAATTCTCTATTGTCCGTCATTTTCTCTTCTTTCAGTGTTTGTATGAGCTCTCGGGAGGTCCGTGGACACGTGACCATCGCGATGTTACGTTGTACTTACTTTTGCTTTTAAAGTATACGATAAAACTTCTCTAAACGTTATTACAGTTTGTTTGATGCTCCTTGTTGAAAACGCTAAACCTAAACCGACCATACCAAATAAATTATAAGCAAACAAACATAAATGCATTTGATCATACGATGTCTGATGTAATACATGAGCGGAATGAAAGAGCCCACGCGGGCATGCTAATAACGACATGCGACTAGAAACACAAAACTAACGTAGAAAAAACGATTATTAGCCCTTATTCTAAACCGTAAACGCAACACGTGTATGTAAATCCGGCTAGTTTACATAAGCGTTTAAAATGCATAAACTTACCCCGTCTTACAATCAGGAAACATTGAGACGACCTTCTGTCTCTGACGTCACTGTGCAGTAAAACAGAAGCTTAAATGTATGTATCGCCGGTAAATGACCGATGGCGTTTCGCGTTGCGTTAAACTCGTTTCTGTAGCTCTCTCTCTCCTGCTCCCTCTCTTTATGTGTGTGTCCGTGGGAAAGTCCGATTAAAACACACTTCCTGCCCCATCACACAGTCACATCATTCATGCGTACGGCGCGCGTTCATTGGCTCGGGGCGCGGGCGTTGGTTTCGAGAGGATGGGATGAGGCGCGATGCTGTATGACGTCACACAATGCACATACCCCGCCACAGAAAACAGATGATAAAAACGAGGTTAGCCGTTTATCAGTCATTCTAAAAGATATCATGAGAAATCACATCATGGAAAGAAAAATGACATAGAAATAAAAAATATCAATATAAATAAATGTATGTGCGTATATATAGCATAATACATAAATGGTAAGCCAGTAAAATAATACAATTACAAATGTTATGCCTGCACGGAGCACGGGCAGATGCTCATAGCGCCCCCTGCTGTTCTGCATCACCTACACCGCAATATTCTCCTCCACGTCTCTCAGTAAAGAAACGCCTCGTCACTCTCTCACCGCTTCTTATTCCTCTCACGGAGCCTTTTGTGTGCTTCCGTTCACAGGATGTTCTGTTCCAGCATTTCACGAACCGTCTACACGTGTTAAGGAAGTTTGTGCAAAGCTTCTAAAAGGCAACAAAAACCCCTCAATGTAGACAAACACTGAATGACACAATGAAAGAAAATCCGTGACGCCTTTTAATTCCGCTTCCTCCTTTCAGAGCAGCGCAAGAGCTCTAATGCTAATCACTGCAACATCACACTTGTGCACAACTATCTCCTGCGGTAGCAACACCAATAGACAGACCTTGGGATGCATTACTGGCAGGCTGAATAGAGAAAAGATCTCTTTTAGAAGAGGTTAACATTGAATCTAAACGATGTCTTTGTTTGAAACTTTGCTTAGCTATTCACAGCCTTAAATTAACTCGACTTTCAATTTTAATGCTTAATAAAGACATGTAAATATAAGTTTTAATAATTAAGTCTGTAGTTCAGGACATGTCCATGTCCTGCAGTGTGACTTGCGACTTCATCTGAAAATAGCCGATTTTATGAGCTCACATTCACAGACAGACCACATGCAACATCTGTCCTTCTAAACTTACAAAACAAATTGTGTTTCTTAAAAGAAACCTCTCACACCACAGAACAATTAAAGAATAAAAGAATTGCAACAACATAGGAAAGTTTATTTAAAATAAATAATATAAAATAAGACCTGTTATGTAACCTCTTAAATATACTCCTTCCCTTATACATATCATATTATAATGTAAATACAGATTAATCTACATATAATCTAAATCCAGATTGTATTCTAATCATGATGCTGACCAAAATTAATAATGTTCATATAATGTCATGTTCATATCATTACCAAAATAAAGAACTTTAATGCATTATTGAAACCAGATAACCAATGAATGCAGTACATTAATGTTTAACAACTCATTACAAAGACTATTATTTTTCCCGTTTTTGGCAGAAAGGTTCAATGTAACTCTAAAGAACAAAGATTCTAAAAGTGTTTGCTGAATGAACTGAGGAGAGAAAGAGAAAGAGAGAGAGAGAGAGAGAGTAAGGGGGAGAGAGATGCCCGTTTATAAGAGCAACTCACTTGTTCTGAGGTCCACAGGCATTCAGCTGAAGAGGTTCTGTTTAATGAATTGGGGTTCGGTTCAGTTGATATTTGTTAATTAAAGCTGGAAATTATGTAGCTGAGACCTGATCAGACACACATGCAACACCCAAAGCATCAAAACCTCTAAGACTTGAGTGTGTGTCTCAACAGCCTGTCACATCCAGCCTGCAGGGTCACAATCCCCCTTTCACCACAAGGTAAGTTCCTGAATTTTATACGCTCAAACTCAAACTTAGACTGCTGCCTGCCACCTGACAAAAGCTTAGGTGTTTAGAAGGATGCGTTTTTGGGAAAGAAAACATGCAACCTGCACGCGATTGTGCTTCATCTAACACACATCGAACAAACATCTATGGAACATTATTTTAACTTAAAATTCTTCGACATACAGTTCTCATATATGCAAGACAAATTAGAAGCTGATAACTGCTTATGAAATTGTAAAACTTTCACCGGCCATTTTAAATGAGTCATTTAAGATTACAAACATAACAGTGGCGTTTACAGTACATTTACAGTATTTGTGTACAGTTGTGCTTTGGCAGACACTTAAAGTCACAGCAGAAATGAACTTGTGACCTCTGCAAAATGATGTACTAGACAAACTAGAGGAACACATGAAATACAACACAGTGAGGAAGCTCTGTGTGAAAATGGCTAAAATTAAGTCATTTGACAGACTGTATGTGCATTGATAGGCATTATGTGTTTAGAGAAAGAGAGAGAGAAATACAGATAGAGAGAGAGAAATACAGATAGAGAGAGAGAAAGATAGACAGAGAGGTTGTTTGGAAAGTGAGACTGGGGTTTTGGGATTTGCAGAGGGGGGATTATTATCCACTTTGGAATACTAATGAGTCACGTCTGCCTCTCTCTCTCTCTCTCTTTCTCTCTCTCTCTCTCTCTCTTTCTCTCACACACACACACACAAAGCTATGTTTGTCAGTGGTCTTTTTGTCCTTTTGGTCAGTACCACTGACAATGTGTTTCTTTGTACCCAAGAGAAAGAGACAGGACTAGAGAGAGACAGATATACAGACAGACAGGCAGGGAGCGTTGATAAGGTGGCACCAAGGAGACGGAAGTACTTGTTGCACCATCCAGGAATAAAACACCTGCTTTTTTTCTTTGAGTAATTACCATGATACATTTCTAGAGGGAAAGTAGCCAACCACTGACTGGTAAGAGCAGAACGTTTTTTTGCATTTTTGGCATGTGAAAGAACAGCAGTAATCAATCAAATTACACACAGTGGAAATGAATGTGGTTACATAACATTTTGCTGAAGAGGGCAAAGACTTGTATGTGACTCCCATATTAAAACACACACTATATAATACTCTTTTGTACTATTTTTTGACGGCATCTACAGTGAGACTAAAAGTATTTGGACAGTTATGAATGAACATCAGTTATTAGATGAAGCACATTTTTAAACCGAACAAAACAAAAAAACATTTGTTAGATCTACAGGGATTAAACAATGTTTAGTAGTATAAGTAAGGACAAACATTGTGGCGGTCAGATGTCATTGGAACACGATTAAAGTGCTGAATGACACCTGCAGTCACTCTGCTAGAACATCCGAGGGAACCTGAGACTAGAACCTGAGACACAAAACAACTGCTGATTACCCAGCTAACAATTTTAAGTACGTTTCCCTAATGTTTCCATTAAGTTACGAAAACATTAAAAAATTTATTTTGAAAGTTCTTCGTTTATTGCTTGGTTATAAGAACATTATTGAATTAACTTTCTTTTAATTCTGTAATGTTTTTTTTTAAAACATTCAAGCAACAACTTAATTTTTTTGAGGTTTTTGCTATATTTAATATATAACAAAAAAAGTTCTACTGTTGTTGTTCTACTGTTTTTTTATAAATTTAGGAGAACTTTTAGAGACGTTAGCCAACGTTCTGAGAACGTTCTCTGTTAGCTGGGTAAATGTCATTGACAACTGGCTCAGAAAAGTGAAATGAATGCTCTGGCGTCATTAAACACTTCGTTATCTAACGTTTTCATGCTTCCGGATGTGCAGATAAACATGGAGAGAGCAGAGGAGACGTTGCCAAATGCACATTCTGGAAACGTTTCACGTTGCCTCAGTTTTCATCTCTTGTGTTACTGGTCTCGTTACTGGTGTAAAGTAATCTAATCCACACTACACACATATATTCTTTTCAACATTCAGTTCCTTTTCAGACTCTACTGCAGTAAAACAAGCCCACTGAGTCATTAAAATGTCCATTTCTGTAAATATTTTATATGAAACGACTTCCATCAATACATAAAAACAAATCGCTGTCTGCAAAGTGTGTATGATAGCAAAGACTATAGGGGCTCTTGACTGTAAACTAAAGACGGAGTGGGCGATTTGTTTTAGAAACATTTGTCGTTACCCAGAGGAAAGGAAAATCAAACATGAGATCTCCTTCTCAACTCGCATCTTTCTCCTAGACAGAAATGAGATCAAGTGAACATCAAACTGAGACATAAGGCTAAGTCTCCTGCTTCTCACATGTTTCTCCTGAGACAAAAAATGACATTCTTTCATTTTTGTCTCCTCTAAAGCTTCATACGAGATCTCAGCTACATCACTCACTGTGCTCAGATTATTCTCCTTAGATAGAGACACTCACATTCTCACATTTATCTCCTCTAAAGCTTCATAAGAGATCTCAA
>JAZGTJ010018366.1:0-11485 GCA_036877575.1 Botia almorhae | reverse complement strand
AATGTTTCCCTGTTAGCTGGGTGCTGGCTTCAACCAATTTAAAGGGCTACCACAAATGCACTTTTTTATATTCAATACAGTTTTTAACAGTGTCAGCATTTGTGTTGCGTCTTTGTATATAATGTATAGACCTACCCGGTGCAATGTGAATTTCATTAAATTCAATGCTCCATAAAACGTGTGTGACCGACAACTCAATATTGGAGAACCCTGCTGTATTTAGTAACATACATCAGAATGTATTCAGATGAATGGAGAGGAACGTAAAGACATTAACAGCATTTTCCATAGGTTGCTTTGTCATACCGAGAACTCACCCTTTCAGTTGCTCACTTTATTTGAAATATGCCTGCTTGTTAACAAACAAAAGTGCAAAACCAGTTTTTACAAAACTAATAAGAGCTCCTGTAAACTCGCTGTTAAAGTGGAGCAGGCCAGCTTTCAGCAATCACATGATCTGACAAATCGAACGATTAAAGAAGGTTTTACAATAGCTGCTTTATTAAAAGATAATACAACTTAATAGTAATAATTAGTAATAAACAGTAATAATTCGCTATATGCACATTTACTTCCTGGTAAAGATGATAAGCTAGTTCTGGCAGAGGGGAAAGTTTGAACTGATGGTCTAATTGAATTTCGCAACTCGCTTTCGCTTTACGTTTAAACAGCAAAGTTTTAGCTAGGCCTGATGATTTCACTGATTATAAACTAAATATTACACAATTGATGATTTGATGATTGAAGATACTGCCACATCAATAAGTGACAATTCACAGGAAGTTTACAAGCTGGCTTATATTAATGTGGAAGTTCTTAAGAACGTTCCATACAGACTGGCGAACTATAAGCGGCGAACTGACCGCTTATACTGTGTCTAAATTCACATACTTTCATAGCATGTACTGAATTTTTTGAATACATTTACATTTATGCATTTGGCAGACATTGTTATCCAAAGTGACATACAGTACACTCAGGTTGCAGTTGAGCTACAGGAACACTATCTAAAACTATACTAATATCTAAACTAATATCTAAACTAATATCTAACAACTATTTAACATCTAACAATAACAAAAATAATTTATGCACATTTCTTTAACAAGTTTGCATACTTTTAAACTGTTCAGCTTTGCTTCTAAGCTCTCATGGCTTTATGGAATACCAAAGTGACTGGCTGTACACACTAAAATCCCAGCCTGCTGTACCATAAATACCAGCTATTTGGAGCATCCTGACATCCTACTTATATTTTTGGGCATGTATTCACAGAATTGATTCATTTCAGAATTTTTAAAATGAGCTGTAACTGATCCCTTTATTACTTCTTATACCTTATTATTTACTTCTTGGCCAGACAGGAAATGGATTTTTACCATTATACCATTATATACCATTTTACTCCTATTGTACCTGTAAAATAAGCACTGTTAATAAGCACTGTTTATTAAATAATTGCTTGATTAACTTTAAAGCTGACTTATTCTGTATCATCAAACATAACATTGGAAGCCAGAGCTTTTAGGATGATGTAATTAAAGGTCAGTTCACCTACATACATGACGTGACTAGACCTATGTATTAGTCAGAGGCATATCTAACATACCACCATAGGACTTAAGCTAAAGTTCCTAAACGTTCCGTAATTAAAACACTTTTACAAGAGCACCAGAGCTTTTTGAGTTGGTATATCTTTACCCTGAGATCATTTATTCTGTCATTTATCCTGAAGCATGCTGAACAAATGCATAACACCCGCTGCAAACGCCTGTGGGAAATGTTCGCTGAATGCCACTTCACTGGCATTACAGTGACTATAACCGGGATGCGTGTCGCACTGGTGGTCTGTTCAACACGTGACATGCTGCTCGGTAATGCTGAATAGCGAGGAAGGGAAAAGGGGACAAATGGATTCCATGTTTTCAGCGCAACACAGCGGAGCGAACTGGAGGGAGAGAGCTTTGTTGTTTATGAAAAACATGTGAAACCAATCAAATCCAAATTATCCACCCGCTGTTCATGTTGCTCACAGAGCCAGAGCCCCTCCAGAGGTACTGCCACCCAGATAGATCGAGCATCACTCACACACTCCTTATTACTCTGTACAGTTTAAGTACTCATATGCTGGGCTGTTGCGGGCATACGATTATACACTAATGATGTACACGCATGCTGTTATACATTTAGGGTAAAAATGGCTGGCATACACGTGAGAAATCATGTATGGTAACACACGCACACACACAGTGTGTTTGGGGCGCATCTGACAGTAAACCCTGAGATGATGAGATCAATATGGCAAACAGGAAATGATTCACAAACACCGCTGACTTTTAAAGCTCATTTACATACAAGCTTTAATGCACACACACGTAAACACTGTGTGTATACAAACACATCCGTGAGCACAAACAGATCTGCAGAACATATTGAATCCTGTTGCTCATTTACATTACGTTTCTGAGACAGGAAGGCTGCTATTGAGACAAGTGTCCCCAACACACCCATAATTGCTTATTTTTTTGCCATTTTCTTAACGCCATGATTAGTACAGGAAGAATGTTACCGTTAGAGAAAGGAAGCTAAAGTGAGTGCCGAGATGAATATATGTTTACTGTATGCAGCTGGTTTGATGGGTGTGTGTATGTGTGTGTGTGAGGGCCTTAAGAGGCTCTGATGGCAAATCTATCAACAGTCCCCAGGCCCCTATTCAAGTCTTATTCACTCTGGCAGCCAGTTGCTCTCCGCAGCCTGAGAAAGCTATTGACTCATCTGTAACTGTGCTTTCTGGAGCCACTATGGGCCCTCCTCTTCACAATTTTAATACCTCCAATGTCTGGACTTTTACGTTCTGGCTTCAGTTACTAAGCAGGTGTTCCACCGATTCGGATAAAGATCCTGATCTGATCCATTGGATTTAGAAATATGAATCAAAATATTGGATTATTAACCGCCAAGCGGAATACGCGGTTAGGGATGGAATGATCTAGCAGCTCAAAAGTAATGAAACTTTCTCCCTAAAATCAACGTCTTCTCAGAAAACAATTAGTAAGAAAAAGCCATTTGTGGTTGGGAAGCATAAATCTTGCCAAGGTTCAAGATCCATTTCACTTCTGGTGCTGGACAAAAGTCAAGATTGTCATCAGATTTTTTATTGGAAGTTCTTCTCTGCGAAGCAGCTTCATCTTGGTCAAAAAATGGTCCTCCAGAGTTTAATTCATTACCCCATAATAATTGTCATAATGTAATGCACAATGCAATAGACCTCACAAACCGTATGTGATTACATATATGTTCTGTGCTTAAATAGAATGGGTTAGTGGATTGCCATTTCGGGCTGTGGTGCAGTGGAAATAATGTATCTGTTGGAGAAATCATGTTCTTGTCTTCAATAAAACAGAGTCCTAATGAAGCTCAGTTGCCTTTGCAGATGTCTGACTGTTGTCTGGAAAGAAACCTAGTTTAGTCCAGAAAGCATCAGTGAGATGACCACCTTATCATTTTATATCTACTTTATCTTTTTTATCTTGTGTAATATTTTGGCAAAAACACTCAACACAGAACTGACAGATGAGCCTTAGAACACATTAACGTACAACTGGTGGTCCTCACAGAAACAGACGCATGATGCTGCTCCAGATGATTTCAGGTCTTCAGGTAGTCTGAGGAATGGTAAAGCACCAGCAAAGGTGTTCCGCTGAATTACTTTACTAGATTTATGAGCCTGATGTTTTTAATGAATGGCATGCATCCGCGCTCAAACGCGTTTGTGTGAAAGTGAAAGCACATGGAGAAAATAAATCAGAGCTGTTCTATTTGAGGGGATCGTACATCTGGGAGGTTGTAATATGTTAACTGATCTAAGTTCCATAAAACTTTCATGAAATATTTCCCTGTGAAAATCGAACAAGCCTGACTTTTTTTGTTACAGAATGGCCTGAGGTGCCTTCATGGTTTAATCCCTCCTGTTCTCTCCTAATTCTGCCTCATTCTTAGGCTGGAAAAAATTTGGTGAGTAAATGTAAACAGAAGCAGTGCTGGGAGTGCGGATATTTTGAAAACGTATTCCATTGTTTGCATTAGTATTTTTCTTCAGGGAAAACTTCTGTCACTGTCAGTTTAACAGGGCAGCCGGCCAATGTTCCGTCAATGCCTCTCTAACGTCAATGTAGCACTTATATTTATGACTTAATTCAATTTGGATGCAGTATGTCTGTGGTGGGTCTGTCTGCATGTGCCTACAGAAGGGTTAGAGGGGATGGAAAATAGGGGTTATTTTGGTTTCAAATGTGTATCTATTCACATATGGTCCTTGTTTTGGCCCATATACCCCAAGATCTCAGCAGTGACCTTTGACACTGCTCTCTCAGATTGACATGATTTTGGCTGCCTCATCCTGGGTTTAGTTTGACCCCCTTGAACCTTGAAGTTCAGAGGTCATAGTTGCTGAGCAGCAAATTAACCCGATGTGTCAAACTTTGCATGACACCATGTTCAAGTAAGTTGTGTGGGTGAAAATATTGCACTCTTTCAGGCATAAATATTAACAAATGTTTTAAATGTTTTTAATATTTATGCCTGGATCATCCTGGATTTGTATTCTCTCTCCTGCTCTAGTCTTCTGTATCTTCTTTTAACTTGGCTTTTTCTCCTCTCTTTTTTATTCACGTATATTAAATTCATAACCGTTACTTGTGTAAATAACTTATTTTTCTCAAAATTTTCCCATTACTGCCACAAAATCTCTCATTCAAACCCCCCTTTTCTCCTTTTCCTTCTTGTTTAAAGATGTTTCAGTTCAGCTGTCACAAATTATGTTTGCCTGCCCAGCTGTCAAAACAGGGGTGTGTTTTTCTCAATGCAACCAATATACTACAAAAAGTGAGAGACTGGGAGATACAGGGGGTGGGAAAAAGGGGGTATAGGGGGTAAAGAGAAAAAGAGAAAGAGAGATAGAAACAGAAGAAAGGTGGGAGGCAGGGGGCTTTAATGTTCATGTTTGGACACAAGCAATTATCTCTAATTATTGTTTTTCTTTTCAGTTTCCCTGTCCTGATGGAGGTCCCAGCCAGACCAACAAGCCGTAATCCGGCCTCGTTGAAGAGGCCCAGTGGGCCCCATGGTGCAGCTCGTCCGTGGGACTCTCGGGCTTTCATCTCAATGTGAGTCTGGAGTTGATTCAGACATGGAGCGATGGATAAATTAACCCCAAAGCCCTGGCTTTCAATGGGCTCAGCTAAGAGATTATGTGTTGATGGCAGGCCTTTTATATAAGAGATTATATGTGTTGATGGCAGGCCTTTTATATAAGAGATTATGTGTTGATGGCAGGTCTTTTATATTTACTGGGTTTTAATGGAAACTAGTGGTAGAAACTGCACAATTGCAGTTTTTGGTTTTTGGTTTCAGCCCTCCTGCTCAATTGCACTTTCTCTTCTGTTGTCCCGCCCCATTAACAGATGTCCTGCTTATAATGCTGTGAGCTGTAAAGTCTGATTGGAATATGCCATGTTTAAATCAGAATAAGCAGCCACCAGATAAGGCTAGGCCAATTAACCATAATAATAATAATATAACTAACTAAAATGTAATAATATAACTAAAAATGTTTATTTATATTCATAACCACCGGGCGTTGTTTGAATATACATAAACATATACAGCAAACTCTTGAAATACAAACAAGACATTTAAGGCTGTTTTCCATTGTATATAGTCCAGAATACATCTTCTATAATAGAAATTAAGACTGTATTAAACTATGGCAAAACCTGACTATATTGATCCCTTATTAAAACATGTCAGCTTTATGATCTGTCAGATTCAGCTGATGCCAATGGGCATTAGAATCTAAATTTAGCTTGTCAGAACAATGTGTGGGTTGACTTGATGTGTTCGCATCTATATTTACCACTCAGTTAATTTTGAGCATTTCTCCATGTTTTAAATTAGCTGAGATAGAAACAACTTTACACTAATACTGATAAAATAGGCCATATTTAGTGTGTTAAGTTAGGAATTAAATATGTTTATATGTGAAATTCATTTATTGCAGATAACACACCTACTTATGTGCTTTTTTAGGGGGCAGTCGTGGCCTTACAGTTGGAGAGTTGGACTAACCCAAAGGTTGCAGGTTCGATTCTCAATGCTGGCAGGAAATGACTGGGGTGCCCTTAAGCAGGCACCCTTCCCCCAGGTGCTCCCCAGGCACTCCGGTGATAGCTGTCCACTGCTCTGGGTGTGTGTGTGTGTGTGTGTTCATGATTTGCAGTGTTTGTGTTCACTGCTCACTGGTGTGGGTTAAATGCAAAGGTCACATTTCAAGTTACCAGGGTTACCATACATTGACAAATATGTCCCTTTTACTTTTTCACTTTAGCTTTAAAAAGTGTCTTTAGACTTTTTAATGCAATACAGGGGTTGCATGCATGTAGGAATCATAATAGCAGGAAACACTGATTTATGCTTTAAAGTTGAAGAGAAAGCTATAGAAAAAGCTAAAGAAGAGAAAGAGAGAGAGAGTGACCATCTCCTTGGTGGTCCCAAATAGTAGCCAACAATGTTCTTTTTTCTGTGTATTTCTGAAGAGCAGAACTGTAGAAAGGTAGAGGAAATATGACAAAAAGAAGAAAAGAGTATGCTGTCATTTATTCCTTCCACCTTCAACTAATGACCCACT
This sequence comes from Botia almorhae, assembly GCA_036877575.1. Taxonomy (NCBI): domain Eukaryota; kingdom Metazoa; phylum Chordata; class Actinopteri; order Cypriniformes; family Botiidae; genus Botia; species Botia almorhae. The sequence goes on along the minus strand of JAZGTJ010018366.1, from coordinate 4,800 downwards.
GAAAGTTGTTTAAACAGGCCTGACCCCGGCTTTTTTTAGTCTCGCCTCAGGCTTGCTCAACTCACTTGTGTGACATTTGAATTGCCTGTGCCTCCAGCATGCCCTGTCACGCTCAGATCCCCCCGTCCCTTCCCCACCCAGTCATAAATGTATGTGTGTCTGCATAACTTCAATCTAAACAATCTAAACATATTGCCTAACAAGTGTTTCCAATTCAAGTGCTTTTTTTGGCTCAGATGTGTTAATCTTAATCTTTATTATGTAGTGTCAAGAGCCTCTGTTGAAATGTGTTATCTGGGCTTGTTGCTCTCTTTGCACATATGCTGGGTGAGAGATTGTGTCTTGTTTGGAGGAGTTTTGCCTGAGGAGTTATGGTTGTAGAAGGAAAATGAAGTTGTATGAAAAGTGTGTGTCAGTAAAGCTATAATAAAGGAGCTGACCTGTGACACAGCAGCACAGTCACCTCCATGCTCCACCACACACACACACACACAATCACAGTAGTACTCTTATATGTTTGCTGATTTTGTATATCAAATTTGTTGTACTGAGTGGAGATTATTTTTATCAGAATTCTATCCTCATAGAGATTAGCTCCCATAAATTAAATTAATTGGGATGATCTGTTTATAGCAGTTTAGACAGATAGAATGAGGCTTAGGCCTCTCTTTTTAAGATCTCATTGGCTGTTTAAATCAGGCTGACCTCTCTATTGGTTTTTGTCCTATTCTTTGGATAATCTGTAAAGAAACCATTTAATAAAGTCTACATCTAGTCATGGACTTTTTGTGAAGTGACACTAACATAAAATGATGTTAAGGCAATTTATTTATTATAATTGATATTTAAAATAATTGATTTTACTTTAATACTTTGTATGAATGAAAAGTAAAAGTATTTACATCTTGGTATTTTGACTTTTTGCGATCAGTCAGATTGCGATAACATGAATACAGTGTGAGCTCTAATCCCTCCTCCTGGTTTGAAGGACACCTGTCTATAGAATCCCTCTATAATAATAGTGTTTCTGTGGCTCTTGCCCCATGCTGACCATGAGCAAACTGACTGTCAAATTCAGTGCATGGCTTACATTTTGGAACTTCTATTGGCTTTCATAGTTGCTCAGTCCCACTATGCAAAATGCACAATTTTGGAGATTTTAACCCCCTGGCTTGAGAGATATGAAGCCCTAGGGAGTGTATCTACACTAATTCTGTTTATTTAAACAGATTCATTTTAGGATTAGACATGGGAAAGAAGGTTCTTTCCTTTCCCTGTCTTTCTCAATGTCTCTCTATCTCTGTCACGCACATACACACACACACACACAATTACCTGCATACATACAGACGGTTTCATATTCATACTGACATTTATGTCAACACAGAGTGATGAGTGTGTGTCCACTGTCCACACCAGTCCTTTCACAATCCTGCATGTTTTTGGAAGGAATGATGGAAAAACAGAGGGGTCTGGGTAATTTGGTGACACGGGAGGCCCCTGGCGTTCTGTTATCTGAAGACCACCCATCCGAGTCTTGCCTGGACAAACAGAAGAGCTGACGGGTGTAATACGTAGCAGATGGAGAGATTGAGAGGGAAGGAGAGAGAGAGAGCAGGAGTAACTGGGACTGAGAGAGAGAAAGAAATCAGAATGGACCCACTATGGTGGTGGTCATTTGGTCATCCTGGTCTCCCATTAGCCACCTGGGCTCAGAGTGTTTAGTCAGCCTAGACTGCATCTTGGGTTACATTTACATTGCTTTTAAAGACCGTGACTGTTCTCTCTCTGTCTTCTCTCTGTCTTTCCTTCCATTTTTTCACACTTTTAAATAGTGACTCATATTCATATGGTCAGGTGTAAATTGGGCTGCATATGAAATGTGATAAAGATAAAAAGGAGGAAAGGAAAAAATAAAACATGCAATCAGTGTAGATAATAGCTTTTTCAAAAACATAATTGCTGTCACACAGATGTTTTTTACTGCAAAATGAAAAGAAAGAATAGACATTATCCCTAGGTGTGACTATGTATAGGAAAAAAACTTCAAAACAGCAATTTAAGTAGGTAAATAAATCAAACAAGTTTAGTAGATTCCTTCATTTGTTTAGCAAGACATCCCAAGACATTAGACTCACTGCATTGTTGTTCATTTTGTTTTTATGGAATAAGTACTCGTGTGTGGTTTTGTGATTTGGGATGTAGATTACATCCACTGAGCGTTAGTCATAAAAACTGATTGTAAGGGAGGAACTAAGCTTAAACATGAGTCCAGATAAGATATTACACTGGTGAGATTGTTGAGAACATGGAAAGTGGTAATGGACTGCCAGGTGGGCCAAATCCATTATTATTATTTGTGTGGAAAGAAAGAAAGAAAGAAAGAAAGAAAGAGAAAGAAAGAAAGAACGAAAGAACGAAAGAACGAAAGAACGAAAGAATGAAAGAACGAAAGAAAGAGAGGGAGATAGGTGGGCTTTGGCAATCTTAAGGTACTTTAAAATTGGGTTAGTGCTCTTTATGTATGTCATGACTTTATTCCATTGAACAAAAACATACAAATGATTTCAAATTGCTCAAGTACATATGTGCCCATCCCCAGTGTGGTTATTTTCATTCCTGATTGAACTATGCTTTTAAACTGTCAATTACAAACATAAAAAATTATTCACATTATTACACTACCTTTAATTTAATTTATATGGTGTCTTTGAATCATTAATTTATTATTTAATTTATATTATAGTACTCACACATTACATTATTACTTGGTTATTTGCAATTACAAAGCTAGATGAGTAGGTTATAGTCAGATCTGCACACTGGGTGATGTAATGAAGGGTTGTGTGCACATTTTACATCAACATGTAGCATATCAAAAGTCGTCCTGTCTCTTATAGACCCTTAACAAACTGAGGACAAAAAGTGAAGGAAAGAAGCTGAATTAAAATCAACAGTCATCAGAAACTGGGTGGCAGCCCATCTATAATAGTGATGTCACACGCTGAATCTATAGTCAACCGGGGGAAACATGCATGGATAAACTCCTGTGGTATGTGCTGTGACCACAAGATAGTAAGTGATATTGTTTATATTACTGTATGTCTTGTGCACATAGTTGCTACTTCTGATTTACTGATTGTTCACAAAATTAAAGGATAGATAAAGATAGAGAAACACTTTCTCTTGGATTTTTGATTAAATAGTAATGTAGTTACATGAAGCAGACATTTTTAGGATGATGGGCAAACAGACACGTGAACCCACGGGTAACCCAAAGTAAGAAGTTACAATCTGTTAACCAGCAAACTTTTACCATCTTGTGCACAGCTCTAAGATGGAAATCACTAAGAAAAAAGCTTTTTTCTCGGGGGATTTCCAGTCGTTCATAAAACAACCCTGCTGGCTTCCGTAATGGGAGAAGCTGGTCTTTGATGGTCTTGGCTTCACTCTAAACACTGAAACTGTGGTCGCTCAAAGTATTTTGTCAGGTAAAACGTAGTTCAGTGCCCATCATAAAAATTGTTTTAAAGTTACCAGTCTGAACCGAAAACTGTAAGACTATAAACCATAATTGGTTTACAAACACACACTATAACAAAGGAACAGTCAGAAAGTAAGCAGAGTGCTGCAAGCACTGGCAATCTTAGAAGTCTGAATGAAGAAAGCATTTACTGAGTGAAGGTGTCTCAAGAGAAATCAAATAGGTAAAGAAAGAGATTTACATAGAGATTACACAAAAACTGACTGGCCATAAGGACGCATATTTATTCAGGATGGGCCAATGAGAGAGAGAGAGCACTGGAGAGCACTGTGTCGACTCGTGGTTCTGTTAGTCAAGCAGATGCTTTATGTGCATATTTGCAAGTGAGCATATTGATAGCATTAATGGGTTGTTGAGGGTTAAGCTAGCAAATTACAAATACTTTTCAAGTATCAAATTTAGGGTGTACATAAAAACCAGGCAACCTGACAGCAGCACAGTTATTATTTACTTTTTGGGATATAAGGTCTTAACTATGACTACTAACTATTATGTATAGCTGGAAAATAATTAGCTATATGTTAAGCTTACTGGAGGTAAGAAGCAAATAGAAACAGGTACAATGTATGAGGGCGTTTGTGTCCGTGAGAATACTTTGTCAGTCTAAGGCTGTAAATCAAATCTGGTCAAAACAGGGTTTAGATTATGGAGACCAAATGACCAGTAGTGCTAAACCAACGCTCAGCACCTCGTAAATTGATGAAAGACTCATCTTCACTGTAACACAGGAGCAAATCAGCATGTGTCTCACACATTTTTTCCACCCTTAACCAGATGTTTGGGTCTTAACCTGTCAACACTTATAGTCTTTGCTTTTAATCAAAATTAAACAGTGTTTTGCCCCTGCTTGAGAGCTCCTTAACATATTATTCACATAAGATAAGCATATTTTAGTTAATTTAAGATGTTTTTGGCAATGAAGTGCTTGACAGTTCGGTCAGTAATTAAATACATTTTATTTGAGAAATGCTGCTACTAGCTTATTTGTCTGTATTGTTATTACTGATTTGAATTATTAAACAGAATTTTTGAAAGGCAATATAAGCTTTTTTAAAAACATAAAAATAGAAAATTATCTTTGATTTTACGCCAGGGAAACCTATGAGATGAGAATGGACTCTTTCTTCTGAGTGACTGAGGGCTAAATTTGCCTTGACACCTGTGATGACCACAGCATTTATGCTTCAGGGTCCAAAGCAAATGGGGGTAATTTCTGCTACAGCTCATTATTAATGTGTGTTGGAATTGAGAGAGAA
>JAZGTJ010018365.1:0-11485 GCA_036877575.1 Botia almorhae | reverse complement strand
TGCTGACACCACCTGAGCCCACATCAGAGTTCAACCTGAAGGAGCCCTGCCAGAGTGAAGTGGAGGAAGTGGTGAGGAGAGCAAGGTCAAGCTCAGCACCAGGACCGAGTGGAGTGCCTTACAAGGTATATAAGAACTGCCCAAAGCTTCTACACAGGCTCTGGAAGGCCCTGAAAGTCATCTGGAGAAGAGGGAAGATCGCTCAGCCATGGAGGTATGCTGAGGGAGTGTACATCCCAAAAGAGGAGAAGTCTGAGAACATCGACCAGTTTCGGGTCATCTCCTTGCTCAGCGTGGAGAGCAAAATATTCTTCAGCATTGTGGCCAAGAGACTCTCCAACTTCCTGTTGAGCAATAAATACATCGACACGTCTGTGCAGAAGGGAGGTATACCAGGAGACACTGAGCTCTGACTTGGTTTAGTAGTGTGGTAGTTATTCTCATGTACCCTGTTCTTATTGAGTCAGAAGCATCTGCTTTCTTTGGTATTTTACATGCCACTGTTGCTGCATAGTATTCTAACTGTGTGGTACCCCACACGGCCATGTTCGCTATTACTGTGCTTTTGCATGTCTCTATTGCTCTGTCTGCTGCCCCGTTTCGGCACAGCCTCTAGGTGTACTCAGGCCGCTTGATTGGATATGCAATTTTTTCTGACCTGTGAGTCTATCACTAGCATCAGCTACTGACCCAATGTTGAGTAAACAGCTCTCGAAAGGGAATGTCCCTGGTTGCTAAGCAGAATTTTGAAGTTTATATGATGCTTAATAGGCAGCCAGTGCAGTGTTGACAAAACCAGACTAATATGGTCATTCTACTACATTCTCGTAAGAACTCATGATGCATTATGAAGCAGCTGGAGTTTTTGTTCTAAACTTGCAGCCACCCAGTAAGGCATTGCAATAATCAAGTCTTGTTGTCATGAATGCATGAGTTAACTTTTCGGTGTTTGACACAGAGAGAATGTGTTGTAGTTTTAATATATATTTAAAAAGAAAAATGCAGTTTTACAAATATTGGAAATGTTGTTTTAAAAGGACAAATTGCTGTAAAAACGCCAACCAGATTCTTAGTGTAATATGCATTGTTTTGTTTTGTTTTGATATAGTGTCATGTTTTTTTGTTTTGAAGGCACATTTTGTAGTTTATGTCTCTGGTCTTTGTAGCCTTTAGTGTCACCCTGTGTTCCTTGTTCCCCCTGATTAGTCTATCTATATAGACCCCTGTGTTTGCCCATGTCTCCTGTCTGTTATTGAATGTGTTTAGTGTGTTAATTAAAGTGTTCAGTTTCATGTTTGGAGTCTCTGTTCATGTTATTGATTATTTTCACAGTTTGTTTTTATTAAACTTACTTTAATTACATATAGATCTAGTCTTCGTTTGATATTTTGAACAACACGTTACACTTAGCTGATGAAACAGGCTTTATAGAGCGTCTATCAAGAATAAGATGTGTTCCATGTGTAAGACTTTGGCATTAGCGTGGCAGTGAAAACTAACTCCACGTCTTTAAATAATTGGTGAACAGCAGAGTCCCAAGCACTGAACCCTGTGGCACTTCCTACTGAACTTGTGATCTATGACACCTTTTCACTCACAGAAACAAACTAGAATTGATTGGATAAATATGATTTAAACCATGCCAGTGCAGTTCTACTTAATATTCTACTTAATAAAAGCCAACATAATATTCAAGCCTGTTTATGAGAATGCTGTGGTCAATAGTGTCAAATGCTGCACTAAGGTCAAGTAACACTAAAAGAGAGATGCAACCATGATCAGTCATCAAGAGCAAATCATTTGTTACTATAATAAGAGTAGTATCTGTACGATGATATGGTCTAAATCCTGACCAGAAATTCTCGCAGATACTGTTTCTAAAAAACATACAGTCATGGCCAAAAATATCGGCACCCTTGCAATTCTGTCAGAAAATGCAACCCTTTTCTTTAGAAATGTCTCAGCAATGAAAAGTCAAATCTGATACAATTCCACACAGAACCCCAAAAATGCATTGGACAAAATTGGCACCCTTAATATTTGGTAGCACCCTCTTTGCAAAAAATAACTGAAATCAATCGCTTCCTGTAACCATGAATGAGTTTTTTACACCTTTCTACTGGAATTGTGGGCCACTCTTCTTTAGCAAACTGCTCCAGGTCATTCAGATTTGAAGGATGCTTTCTCCCAACTGCTGTTTTGTGATCTCTCCACAGGTGTTTTATGGGATTCAGATCAGAACTCTTCAGCACTTTGTTTGTAGCCATTTCTGAGTGCTTTTTGAAGTGTGTTTCAGGTCATTGTCCTGCTGGAAGACTCATGACCTCTGGTGGAGATGCAGCTTTCTGACACTAGCCACTATGTTGCGCCCCAAAATTCTTTGGTAATCATCAGATTTCATGATACCGTTCACACAGTCAACGCATCCAGTGCCAGAAGCAGCAAAGCAACCCCAAAACATCTTTGAACCTTCACCATGTTTGACTGTAGGGACTGTGTTCTTCTCTTTAAAAGGCCTTGTTTCTTTTTCTGTAAACAGTGCCATAATGTCCCTTATCAAAAAGCTCTACTTTTGTTTCATCTATCCACAGTACATTCTCCCAGAAGGATTGTGGTTTTCTCACATAAGTTTTGGCAAACTCCAGTCTTGCTTTTTAATGCCTTTGTGTCAGCAGTGGTGTCCTCTTGGGCTCCTACCATACCCTTTTCATTCAGATGGCGACGGATCCGGATAATAATCCGGATACAGATCATTCAGTGCGAGCTGACACTGTTGTACCATGTGTCTGCAGATCAGTTTAAATTTGTTTGGAAGTTAATCTGGGTTCTTTATCCACCATTCGAACAATCCTTCATTGTAATTTTTCATTAATTTTGCTATTCCGTCGTCATCTTGATGATATTGCACACAGTGGATACAGGATCATGAAGATCTCTGGAGATGAACTTAAGGTCTTAAGATTGTCTATGTCCCTATTTTCTCTCAAATCCACAGACAACTCTTTACACTTCTTTCTTTTCTCCATGCTTAGTGACACACAACACAAAGGTTGAGTCAACTTTTCTCCATTTTAACTGGTTGCAAGAGTGATTACTACACAATTTTTTTGTGTTGTTCCAGTGCAAACAAAAAAAGCACTTGAATACCAAATCATTTGCAATTGGAAAAATTTTCTGAGAGAAGTGTTGCATTTTCTGACAGAATTGCAAGGGTGCCAATATTTTTGGCCATGACTGTATCTGTGAGGACACCACCTTTTCACCAGTTCCCTGGGGATGAAGTTGAAGTTTTTTAAATAAGATAACAGATTTGATGACAGCCAGCTTGTAAATTTTTGGGACATATCCCAACACCAATTATTAATTAATAATACTATGTAGAGGATCTATGATTTCTAAAACCATCTCTTTCAGCAACCTGGTAGGTATAGGATTGAGCATACTCATTGGTTTAGCTGATTTCATTGTTTATTTTTGACAGATCAGCCTTATCTATAGTAAGAGAATGACTGGAGTTGTTCCTTGGGCAAATTATGATGCACCATCTGATGCAATTGTGTTGCAGACGTTTGCATGTTTATATATGTGCATAAAAATATTATAAAAAGCATTTAAAAAAACGTTTGCTCTGTTAATCTTATTAATATATACATTATACAATTTCCCAAATTACCCAAATTGCACAGCAGTCAAAATCCTAACTTCTAAAACCTGACACAAAAAAATGTATATATTGACTTAAAAATCATGTTGTTACCATAATGGCCAGTAGATGGCTGCAGTGCATAGTAATTCTAAACACATCACAAAAATTATATTTGGATATATATTTGTGCATTAGTAAACAATTATTTGTCAACAAAATAGGTTTTGTTAAATTTACTGTGTTCCATGTTCTTATAAAGATAGCGTTTCGCCATGGTGCTGTTACAGAATTTACTGTAAGCAAAGCCCATTAAATACTGTGTAGAACTAACAATTTTTAAAAAATATATTAATCTTTAATCTTTAATCTTAACATTTACTAAGATTGATAAACGTTGTAGAAGTGTTGTTCATTGTTAGTTCATGTTAACTACTGTTAACATTTTTTGCATATTTAATAATCGAAAACTCTTGAACCACTCCTGAAACCATTTTTATTTAGACATACAAACAAATGTACTAGAGCTATTCCAATTCCATATGGCAAAATATATTGTGTAGCTGTTTCTTTAAGAGATCCCTGATACTTTGGTCAGCCACGTATCTCCAAAGGGTCGCCACGTTTCTACGCATGCGCGTCAGAGTCAGTTCCGGGCTGTGTGTTATTGGACCGTAAAATCAACATCGAGCAGCAGCTGTTTTAATCATATTTACTCTTCCTGTCCTGGAAAATATCTTTGGTTTAATTGACGTATTGTTCTGAAGATTAAACTCTACGATATTAATATTTACGCAGACACATAAAGATGAATTTTATCTGGGGAGTGGTGGGAGGACAGCCAGCAGGCCCACAACCGACTGGGGCAGAAACAGTAAGTTAAAATTATGATCGTGATGATTTGTTTAGTGGAAATAAATAAACGTCATAAACACGCTTTATAGTAAGTTTAGTTACTGTTGTTAAACTTTATGCATTTGATCCCTGATCATGGTCAATAATTACGTATTGCACAGATTCTCTATGCAAGTATGTATATGTGTACATTCACGTATTTTATATAAATGTAACCAGATTCTTGGCTTAGCTGCTTGTGTTCATTTATGAAAAATGTGTCTGTTGTTACAACACACTGGTACTATTTTAACAGTTAACACTTCAGGACCAGAATAGGTTTCAGAATAGGTTTTTAGTCCTTTTAAGATTGTGTTTTCTATTGCTGACAATAGACAGATATTAAGTAACTATAAGACGCAAGTGAACAGCAGCTCTGAAATACCAAGGTACAAATAATTGTACAACAGTTATGATGGAAAGATACATAGAATGCATGTCTATTTATGGGCCTATGTACAGTTGCACGTGTGCTATAATAACCTGTTAAAAACTGTCCAAAAAGACCATTGAAAACCCATATTTGTTAACCACTTATTAAAATATTTTCTATGATGTTATGGACCATGTTGTTTGGTTCGTCAACAACAGGAATGTATTTATTAATAGTTACTGTGTCTCTGACATTTCATTGCCAGGTTCAGACGTTGTGTGACCGTGTAGCTTCATCCACCTTGTTAAAGGATCGAAGAGATGCTGTCCGTGCCCTTAAGTCTCTGTCCAAGGTGATGAGAAATTAAAGTTTATGTTTATGTAATATGACTGTTGTGATTATATTTGATTAAATAGTTTTACAAGTAACAATATTACTGGTTAAATATTAGTGTGTTGTTCTTTATCTTTATTAATTTTAATTCAGTGCCTTTTAGTTGATTTGTCTACTACAGTTAATATTTGTATAAATATAAATATTGGTAATAAGTATATACATAGTTTGGTTTTTATGAAGAACATAAGTGAAGCAGATTTTTAATTACAGAAATACCGTATGGAGGTGGGCACAATGGCAATGGACCATTTGGTTAATATACTACAGACAGATCGGTAAGTTTCAAACATTCTTAGCCAAAAACAATTACATTCAATGTTAACTCTTATTATCTTTAGTTGAGGTTGGGTTGTTGAGACATTTAACACACACTTAATTTGTTTGGTAAATATTTTAAACAGCTCAGACACTGAAATCCTGGGTTATGCGTTGGACACATTGTACAATATTGTTAGTAATGATGAAGAGGAGGAGCAAGGTATGTTAATATTTTCTTGTTTCTGGCTCAAATATTGCATTGTTGAATGGATCTATTATGATGGATTATGTATCCACAAAATGTCTTAAGCAGTGATTCATGGCTGTTTCTTTAAATTTAAATATAGCATTAAAATATAGTCTTGAGTTAATTCTCCTTACAACCAGTAATACAACTTCAGTCTGATAGTGGGCTGTAGATGTTTATTTGTGACAAACAGGGAATATTGTATGTCTGATCTTCCCCTTTTTTCTTTCCATGTTTAATCCACCAGATGATTCTGAAGGTAAAGCATGATTTTTGTGCATGATGCTGTCTAACCACTAGCCTAGCCTGTGGAGTCCCCCAGCAATTTAATCTTTTATCCTGTGCTTATTATCTCACAGTGGTTACTGCACATCATAAACTAGTATATGGGAAAGTTCACAAAGAACAGAGCCTTTAATTGTTAATAAAATAGCAATATTACTGTCAGCTCACCTTATAAGCTTTTCTTTAAAAAATTGTAAATACAGTGTTTAAATGTTCTGTCACCTAACACAACTTAAACATAATGGACAGATAAAAATATTTGTATTAAAATTGTTCAAGAGTTAAGAATCAAAAGACATTAAAGTCTCGTCAGTAAAGAGACTTATATCAGAGTTTCTGTTCAGTTCATCATCATAACATTATTTTAATGTTGAGGTTAAGTTTTGGTGTAAACACAATTCACCCTGTCAACTGTTCCTGTTTCTGAATGAAATGGTTCACTCAAAAGTAAAAAAAAAATTCTTTATAATTCATTCAACCTTATTTTCTAAACCTTTCATGCAACACAAAAATCAGGATTTTGAAGAATGTCCTGGTCACTCTATTGCATACATAATAAGGACCAGGGATGTCAATCTCCAAATTAATACACTATATTCCCAGCCTTTCAAAGCCATTTAAAAGGTTTTTGTAACAAACATACAAAACAAAAAATTGCTGTAGGATTGTTCCATGTCAAAGCAAACAAATTGCTTTGGAATTTCCCTGGCTCAAAATTTCGCTTTTTTAATGTATTTACAAAAGCAAGGCCAACATAATAAATAGTGCTGAAAGCCAACATATTAAATGCAATTGATAAATAGTTACTGAGTAATCCACTAATTTGTAGAGGGGGGTCAAAATGACAATTTTCACTTAAAATTTGCTGTCATAATAGAGGGGGTAAGACATCACTTGAGAAAGATGCAACATCATTCTTTTATTTTTACACAGATTGGTAAATTTGTTAGTAGACTGTAATAAACTGTACATGCTTGTAACTAAAGACATATTGTAGATACTTTAATGTCCTTTTACAGTCTCATTCCTAAGCAACTTTTCTTATGGAGCTACATTTTTAAAGCCCTATATCATTCTGATATGGGAATGTGCCTCCATGAGTAAACTGTTAAATTGTACACATTTTCAGTTGTCAAAAACCAAATGTGGGTCACTTTGTAAAACTCTGAAGAACACAATGTTGAAGCCAAAAATGTACCTTTATTTAGCCATGTATGACAATATTTTTCATATCTTTTTCTGTGAGAGTCCAAAACATACTGTTACTAAGAACAAGGAAACACTTTTAGTGCTTGTGCCCTAATTAAAGCTGTAAGCTGCATTTATCGGCCCCTCACATCTTGGTGCATGAGGATGCTGGTGTAAAGTTTGAGCATGCCTAATCTATCCACAATTTCATCAAAAACATCAAATTTATCAGGCCACTACAGATGCTGTTAAACCAAACTTAAAAGCTTTGTGTTTTAACATCGCAAAGGTCATTAGATTAGAGTGACCAAATTTAAGGTTGATGTAATGAAATCTCTAGTTGTTGTTTAATCACTGGAAATGGCTAAAACTGCAAAAGATAAAATGTAACAGATAAAATTTACAACTGCTGACTTCCTGTTGGATTAAGAATATTACTGTAAGCGACTTTTGTAGCATGACCCTACCAAATTGCATACATGTACGTAGAACATAGTGTAAAGACTTCTTTGACATTTTGTAGGTGGTGCTATAGAGCCATTTTGCCACACTTTTTGCAGGTACAAATTTGTCCACTTCTGACATGTATGCAAACCTAAATGAGTTTTCAATCTTGTTTAGGCTCTCAAAAATGTGATCTGTTTTGGAGATAATAACAAACAGAGCAGTTCCAATAGGGTCCGCACACCGCACACCATTGGGGCCCACACCATAATTAACAACATCCCTTGATTCAAAATTTTTCTGATTCATACAAATATAGAATCTTATAAATAAACAACTAAACACATTTAATGTGCCTGTATTTTATAATTTAAAAGTAATTCCAAGACACTGAAATGGTTATGTTTAATGCATTTGTTTCGACGGAAGGAAAGATACATTTCTGGCTTACCAGATAAGTACTAGATTTTTACAAAGTGACCCACATTTAACAGCTTACTCAGGGAAGCACAATTAGATCCCCATATCTCTGGAACCATACCATAGAGGACATTTTTAAAATGTAGCTCCCAAATAAATGAAAATGTGTAAAAACTGAAAATCTAAAAGGACAATATTTCTAAAACATCTTTGGTTACAAGCATGTAAATTTTGTAAAAAGAACACGAAAAGTGCTATTTCCTCATTTTTTAACTGTCACCATTGGCATATAATTTAACAAGCAATGCTAAAGTCAACAGATTTTACCTATAGATCTACCAGTCTTTGTGTAAAACTAAAGTAATGATGCTGGCATCTTTCTTAAATCGTTTTTCACCCTGTTTGGAATGACCCTGTAGTCCCTAAACAAAACATGGTGACATTAACTCATTAAGTCATGTTTGATGTTAGCAATATTAGTTTTTATGTTTCCTGGACAGCCATCATTGACCAGTCCATTGGATTTGTAAGTACATGAGAGTGAATAAATAATGAATTTACAGTTTGGGTGAGCTTGGGTGAGCTGCGAGTTGAAGTGCTATGGTTTGTCTATGCCTCTTTGTTTTAATACCCCTCTTGTCAGCAGACACAGCCCACTGCTATCCATCTCATGGCTTCATAATATATACTGAAAATATCTGATTTACTGGCATTTTGCACTTTAAATTTGACCAGGTGGCTTTAGTACAGCACTCATCTAGTCGAAAGCTATCCGTCCTATCACAGCGTAAAATTTTTGTTTTCACTCTTTTTCTGTTCCTCCCTACATTGTATGTGCTGAACTTATGATGTAAATGCAGCAAAAAATGTGTTTCTTTGTATCTCATTTTCTCTTTCAGAGGAGAACCAGCAAAAGCAGGAGGATGATATGGGAGTTCAGTTCACTGACAAGTTCATCCAGGAACCAGAAAATGTCACACTGCTCCTCACACTGTTGGAGGTAGGCTTAATGTGAAATGCACAGACAGATATGAGGTTTGAGCTTTATCTGTTTTCAGTCTTCCTGTTAGTCTTTGTTTCTTAAACACGTTATTTTGTCATTGTTTGACTTTTTCCTGGTGTAGGAGTTTGACTTCCATGTGCGCTGGCCGGGTGTTAAGCTTTTAACTGCACTTTTGAAAAACCAGTGTGCTCAGGTCCAAGGCATAATTCTGGTCAGCCCCATGGGTGAGTCCAAAAAAAATCAGTTTAACTTGTAGATTAGTCAGCACACAAATATATGATCCTCTTAGATTCACATTTCACCTAGTTGTCAAATAATCCTCTTCTGTTTTAGTGAAATCATGAACTAAAATACATTCACAATAATACCCACTTCTGATAAAAATGTACTTGTATTTACATTTATTTACTATATATTTTATTTCACTTGACAGGAGTGTCCAGGTTAATGGATCTTCTTGCTGACTCCAGAGAAGTCATTCGTAATGATGTAAGTGATAATGATTTTCATTAACAAGATTCAGTTTCAGTTGAAATTTAAATTATTAATTTTCTCCTTTTGGTTGTTGAGGGTCTCCTACTGCTTCAGCAACTAACCAAAGGCAATGCTGCAATTCAGAAAATTGTGGCTTTTGAAAATGCATTTGAAAGACTTCTTGACATTATTACAGAGGAGGGTTCAAGTGATGGCGGTAAACAGTTAAAACATCATTTTATAACACCATTTTATAATTTATATATTTTATACATTTTACAATTTCTATATTTGTATAGAGAAATGGGCCTTTCGAAAAAGAAACCCATGAAAGTCATTCATTCACCTCACAGGTATTGTGGTGGAGGACTGTCTCCTATTCTTGCTCAACCTCCTAAAGAACAATAGCTCCAACCAGAATTTTTTCAAAGAAGGCTCTTATATCCAGAGGATGAAGCCGTGGTTTGAGGTGGGGGATGACAACTCTGGCTGGTCAGCACAGAAGGTCACCAACCTCCATCTAATGCTTCAGGTATAAGACAAGATAATCTTTGTTTTACTTTGTGTTAATAATGCATAATCAGAGTGTCTTATTGCATTAGTATAACGGAGGTCAATCTAAATTGCTTCGCTTGTAGAAAATGTTTGCCATCCATATACAGTGCATTGAAAAAGTATTCATACCCCTTGAACTTTTTCACATTTTGTCACCTTACAACCACAAACTTAAATGTATTTTATTGAGATTTTATATGGTAGGCCAACACAAAGTAGCACATAATTGTGAAATGTAACGAAAATGATACGGTTTTTATAAAATAAAAATCTGAAAAGTGTGGCGTGCATTTGTATAAGTAAAATCCAGTGCAATCACTTGCCTTCAGAAGTCACCTAATTAGTTAATAGAGTAATTTATTAACTAATTAGTGTGTAATTTAGTCTCCGTATAAATACACCTGTTTTGTAAAGGCCTTAGTTGTTTGTTAGAGAACACTAGTGAACAAACAGCATCATGAAGACCAAGGAACTCACCAGTCAGGGATAAAGTTGTGGAGAAGTTTAAAGCGGGGTTAGGTTATAAAAAAATATCCCAAGCTTTAAACCTCTCAAGGAGCACTGTTCAATCCATCATCAAAAAAATGGAACTGTGGAGTATGCCACAACTGAGCTGCAGAAATCCACAGCTTAGGTGGGAGAATTTGTCCACAGGACAACTATAAGTCATGTATTCCACAAATCTGGCCTTTATGGAAGAGTGGCAAGAAGAAAGCCATTGTTGAAAGAAAGACATAAGAAGTCCCGTTTGCAGTTTGCCACAAGTCATGTAGGGGACACAGCAAACATGTGGAAGAAGGTGCTCTGGTCAGATGAGACCAAAGTTGAACTTTTTGGCCTAAATGCAAATCGTTATGTGTGGCGGAAAAGTAACACTGCTTATCACCCTGAACACACTATCCCCACTGTAAAACGTGGCAGCATCATACTGTCGGGATGCTTTTCTTCAGCAGGGACAGGAAAGCAGGTCAGAGTTGATGGGAAGATGGATGGAGCTAAATACAGGGCAATCCAGGAAGAAAACCTGTTGGAGGCTGCAAAAGACTTGGGACTGGGAAGGAGATTCACCTTCCAGCAAGACAATGACCCTAAACATACAGCCAGAGCTACAATGGAATGGTTTGGATCAAAGAATATTCATGTGTTAGAAAGGCCCAGTCAAAGTCCAGACCTAAATCCTATTGAGCATCTGTGGCAGGACTTGAAAATTGCTGTTCACAGACGCTCCCCATCCAATCTGACTGAGCTTGAGCTATTTTGCAAAGAAGAATGGGCAAAAATTTCAGTCTCTAGATGTGCAAAGCT
>JAZGTJ010018364.1:0-11486 GCA_036877575.1 Botia almorhae | reverse complement strand
CATAAAGGGAGCTGCTGTTCAGTCTGCTCTGTTTGTATTGTGGTTGTGGTCACATTTGGGGTTCAGCTGACTTGTCTACAGAAAACGGGTGGCAGAAACGTGCCCCGCTCTGCCAAGTTTTAAAATTAGTAGCAAATTTAATATATTCTGTGCTAGAATCCCCCGCCACAGATATTGCGAAAATGCGTCTTGATGGCCACAAAGAGGCAGAATCAGAGGGAAATGCGTAACAGATGTGAGAGGCATCGAGAGGAGAGAGGGCCAGAGGACAGACTAGATTTCGGAACCACCAAACATGCGGGGCACGCAAATGATCTGAACGTTTCTCACTATAACATTCTCAGAATGTTAGTGCGACTTAAATGACAGAACTATGCTCCTGTAAATGGCATAATGGTGATTTATCACTCTCATTTTGAGGATTGCTATACCCATAACTCCTAATACAGAGAGAAATATGTGTTTTGGATAATGCATCCCTGTCATAGGGGCTCATGGGCAGTTAAAGCACGGGAAGAAACGTATTACTGTCATAAATCTAATCTCTAACCTGCGGTATAATAAGACATGGAGATATTAGAATCAAGAATGACTGGAAATAAGACAAATGAAAAGGAGGAAGAAGAGCTGACACACTGAAATCAGGCCACTAGCTTTAATATTTGGAGTATATTAAGTAGTGTTTTATTAATGGTGCTCAGATGACGTTGTCTCATTTTCACTGCTTACTCTGCCATCCTTAATTTATGTTTGCTTGAGCAGCTTCTCTTTCATTGGTGTTTTGTTAGTCACTTTTGAAATTGCAATTTACTTAAACATTTTAAATGCATTGATTGTAGTCTTCATAGTTCTAGTCATGGTAAGTTGGAACGTTTCCGTATGCGTACATGGAAACGTTACGGAAGCGTTCCTACAACGTGAACTAGCTGGGTTACATTATTATGTATACTGGGTGGTGTAGGGGTTTAATTAACTAAGACACAAAGTTTCGTCTGCTAGACTATCACAGATTCCTCGGGTGATGCAAGTAAATGTGTCGTTTCTGACCTCACACAGCTGAGCAATATTTTCTCTCAAGATTATGTCTCAGATTACTGCTCATAGACAGCCACAGCTTTATTTAGGGTCCATCATGATTGCAGTTATAATTTCAACCAGTAGAGGGAGGCCACTGATTTATTTCTAACCTTTGCTAACCCCTTATTATGTGTGATTCTGAAGAAATGTCACTTATTATTTTTGGCCAGCCACATCAAGGGCTCGGGGGCTCACTTGAAGAGTCATTTATACTGTAAAAGATAAGCGCGTTCCAATAACCAATTACTCTCAAACAGCTCATGAGAACTGATTATATGTGACTTCACAGTAGGTCGTAAAAATATTTGTCAGGCCACCTTTGAAACAGGCAAGCTGTGGCGCTGTCAACCCTCCCACATGAAAGACTGAATGGAAACGTTTAGGATTGGGAGCCGAATCAGTCATAGCTGGAATGAGATGGCCAATAAAATGCATAATTATGATGCTCTGTCATTGGCCACAGCCTAGAGGGCTTTTTAATTGAGCAAAAAAATCCCACATGCGCATAATGGCCGTTTTTTATGGTAGTCTAGTCTAAAAGTGAGCTGTGACAATGTGTGGTCTGCATTCAGTGCCCAAGGCTGCTGGAATATGCGGTTTACCTAGCTAGAACAGTATGTGGGTGTGTTGCAACGGCCCCTTTTGATTACACAGTGTTCTGGAATACAGGGTTCTAAAGCAGTGCCAAAAGTGTCATGCTACCGCGGTAACACTTCATTCTCACCTGCCTCTTTTGAAAATGTTCCTCACAGGTTGTGTGTGTGTGTTTGACATCAGGCTGCCAAAAAATCATTACCATAAGTTTATGGTAAAGTTTTCAGAGGATTAATGGAAACGAGGATGTCAGAAACTGATTTATATATGTTCACTGGTACTTCTACAGCGAGACAGACTGAATATCATCACTGAAAAAGTTTGGTATTACTTCAATAATTGACTGTATTCGCCTTGCTTCTCATGTTTCGTTCTAATAAAAGTTGATGGATGGTAAAGATAGTCATAGATTTTTTCTGTCAGAATGGTTTGTGTTTGACCACCTGGCACAGTGTCATTTTATGTAACAGAGGAGATTCCCACCGATCTGCAGACCTCTGGCAGTTGGAGTGAAGAAAGGCGTGTAGAATCGTACTGAAACACAGACCTGCTGTGAACTACCACAAAAATTCAATTCATCCAGATCTGTTCTCTCTTCAAGGTTTCTATCTGTTAGATGTTGTTCTTTCTCATGAAAACACATCATGACTAATTACGTTGCTGGAGTTTTGGAAAGACGAGTTTTCACATTTAAAGGTGTGGTTTGAGGTACCGTGGGAAGTTGTATGCATGCTGCATAGTTTTTTCAGAGACTAGCTATAAGTCACGTTCTGTAAATATTAACCATAAATTTTTTGTGTCACATTTGTGTCAGACGTTACAAATCTAACATAAATTGATTCTGTTGAAACATTTAATTGAGATGTCGTCATAATTTTCCCTCCTCTTCGTCTTTTATTTCTCTTTGTGCTCATTACTTTACTTTTGACTATTTGATTCATGTTTGATGAATATTGTGTCTGTTGTCCCATTCTCAGGTCAGTGTAAGTCTGAGGTGAAAAGAGTGTTAGATTAGTCTAGTTAAAGATACAGTACTTTTAATTGAGATCCTCTGCATTAGTCAGGGTTCCATAGTTGCAGCACGGCAACAGTCAGGAGAGGGTCAGGTCACTCAGAGTGCACTGGACATAGCAAAGGGCGAAAACGCAGTGTTTGCCCGCATGGCACACAAAACCAGCTTTTCACTGGGCACTTCGGCCACAGAACAGAGTCTGTAATTATCTTACTCATGACAATACTCATTAGTACTGACCTTGTGGCTACCAGAAATTCCACAAGGAGAGACACAAACAGGAATAAAGCCCTGCGCACATTCCATTGAGCTCCTTGACAAAACGTAATGAAGTGTGTTTATTGTCCCTCCTCATCAACATTTGAACCCTGAGTCATCATTGCTGAGACACTCTCTTAAATGCCCTCAGTGTCACTGTGTGGAACACATCAAATGGCACCTTTTCTTTACCTCATTTATCTGGTGTATGACAAAATTGTTATTAGAGATGTTGTTGTTGTTATTAGTATGAGTTTGCCGTTGCTGTTCTGTCAGAACTGCCAAACATTAGATGATTCTGTCAGACTGATATACAGTCTGAATTACTTTCATTTTCTGTGGCATGCAGCACCTACAGCCCAACTTGTCAATATAATCCATAATCTTAAACAAGAGTCATTCACAGGTCATGAAATGTATATGGTCCTCAGAGCTATAGTCATAAAACTAAATGTGTGGCTGACTAAACAGAATTGTTTTTGTTGTTTTTGACATCCACATGTTTAAACGATGTCAGTTGCCATGTTGTTTTATTAGGCTAACCTGATGCTTGGGGCTAAGGTTAAAGGCTTATTGTAAATTTGCAGTTTATGAGATATTGATTATATGATAGCAGTAGCCTACTAATAAATCCCATAATAGCAAATATGTTGGTCCCCTGAATTCTTTCTCAGAAAATACAATTTTAGATTAGGCTACTGGTTTTGAATTTATTCTTTACAGCCTTAGAAACCAGTCCTTACTCCATCAGGCTGTCAGCGGGTGGCTTGACTGCACACCTAAGGGTCAGAGTTGGGCGCAGTCCGGTCATTATCCACAAACCCGCATACACGTGCTCTTCATCTGCGCAGTTAACGCTATAAATTTTAGTGTCGCGTAAAATCTTTAAAAAAATGACGTTTGAGGCGGTGTTTATCATTGCATCTTTATTACTGGAGATTAGCAGAAATCTGTTTTGGATTAGGCCGCTATCGCTACAGCAGCCTGCAATTAAACGCGGCGAGATTATTTAACTATAGCTATGGCATTATCTTTATGTCTGCCTGTCTTTCTGTCTGTCAGTCTGTCTACCTATTTGTTTATGTATATCCTAATGTTACTCCTATGGTAAAATGCGATAGCAATTGAACCAATACCACTTAAACTGAGTTTGTATTCGGCGTTTTCAGTATTGGGTATATGATATTGTAATGCCATTTACAAAGCATCCAGCGCACTCTACATAATACCTGGCATGTGTCCCCACGCACCAGTCCATTAGACTAATGCACAGTCTCGGCGACAGACATACCGCACAGAACTGAGGACACACTGTATAGGACATTAGTTCCCATCTTGACGAGAACGCACATTTTACAGTTCTTCCGCCCTTGCTGGTCTAGATTTAATATGGCGTAAAACTGTTGTAAGACAGGCTTTTAATTGATCTATTAGATGCAGCGTTGAGTCTGATGCTGTGTTGCAGGAATCCATGCTGTTATTGCCGGTTCCCTCAGGTATAGCGCTACCGCACTAATCCCATTGCACACGCATCGTTACCTTCAATAATGTCTGGCAGCTCTTCTTTACAGCTTCTATTTTAATGACCTTTGTTGTACAAGTTGTTACAGTTATTACAGTTACTATAGCATAGCTTATATAAGGTAAAGACAGTGTATAATTCACAAATATTTCTGTTTTGCGGTATTTCACGTTGTGGTCAAAGGTTTGGTCATAAATAGGTCTGGCTGGAGGAAAACGGGCCTCTTATATGTCATTTATATCGTTTTTAGCAGTGTTTTGAAACCTTGCAATTTATTATTCGTCATGCCAGTCGCTCTCGTTTATTTATTTAATTTATTTTAATCAACGCAGTTAGAGAATATGATTTTGGGGGATTACATTTAGGAGAGTTTAAGAAATAGATCTCGCCGTCTGGACAGATTGCTTGGCAGTGCAGATCCCGAGGGATAATCTAAATAGTCAGCTGACCTTTAATAAAACAAACATTTAAGACATGGCACCTGCATCCTGTCAGGCTACATATACATTGTATAGATACATTTTTATATCGCAATTTCCTTCAGTAACATATCTGGTCTACAGCATCGAACAGTTTTCAAAATCCCTAAATATGTAATTGGACATTGAATGCAATGTAAACTTTTGTTATTGCTATATTATGGCGCCAGTGGCATGCTTTAATAATAATAATAACAATAATAATAATAATCATTAAAACTAAGCTTAAGTACAGTCTTATTATTTAGAACTTTGGAAACGGGGTTTTATTGTAATCATATGGTAATATTGTAATCATTTTTCTCTCTCTGGTTTGTGAATGAGAAATTTGCTCTGCTAAAAGCTCTAGCCAACAAATTTGACCTAAGGACATTTGACCTTATACAACCCTAATGCTCTTATCACGTCGTAATTAATTCAATACGTCCTGAAATAACGTCTGTCTTTCAGCGGCTTTATTTACAGAACACTGACCGGTGTGTCATCGCTCCCGCTTAGTTTTCATTTGTAAGTTTAAGTTTAAATGGTCATGTTTTACTTCTGAAAAAAGGTTTACTACTCGGTCCTGATTGATTTTCTCCTCATAACCAAAAACAAATTGACCCTAAATAAATATTCGCTATCACTCTTCGCATATGAAACGTAACGCATTTTAATTTACTTCGATTAGTTCTAGTTTAGTTTCCATATCTTTGGAATAGAATAAATTAACGAATCTTTTTTGTTTTTTTAAGTTTAACGCTAGATGATTAAGTTAACTCAAAATAAGTCATCACATAAGAAAGGGATTAGCTCTTATAAAATATTTTATAAATGACAACAACATGTATTCACAGTTTATTAAAATACAGTAAACAGCACACTCCTCAGGAGCGCAAAATCACGTGTCATGATAAAGTAAATTAAAATAAAAGACTGACTGTAAGCGTTACACCAGCTTCCAAAAACATTAAGCACAGGACCGCAGAGAAATAAAGGTAACAAAACAACCTTGAGAGGACATATGGTAACCGATAAAATAAAAGCAGATGGATAACCAAATAAACTGGACATTTGGTAACCGAATAAAGCAGATGCATAACCAAACAATAAATAGATAAATAGCATTACTAAACTACAATGCAAAGGTAAGAAATCACAGACAAGTTATTCTTAAACACACACAAAACATTGCATAAAGTTATTGACACCGTCAAGTCACATTGTGCAAAATTATGGCTGCCTCCAGTTTTCACAGTTCCAGGAAGGGTGCATATACTCATTGCGCTATAATTTCAAGTGTCTGCTGTCACGGGCTTATAGATCTTCATTGCGTGTGTCCCACAGTGCATAATGTAGATCATATAAATATCTCCATGTTTATTGACACAGTCCTAATTAAGAGGGGACAGAGAAATGAAAAATATGAGAAAATATTATGAAGGTTATTTGGTTTATAACCAAACACAACAGTTTACATTCAATTATGTTGTTCTTCACAGATGTTTAGATGTGCATATATCCTCTGTTTCATGAGCTGTCAGTCAGTGTGAATCGGTGTGTTATTATGTAAGAGGCATGAGTGACATCAGAACATCCTGTGATGAGGTTGTGTCACATGTATGTGTGTTTAAGTATGCATGCTTACCTGCCTCACCTCTCCAACACAGCTCTGAATGCAGCGGTTTTGGCATCCTGGAGTGTCGGCCTTGTGTCATTCAGCTCGGTGTGTCTCTGTGTTTCTGTCCTTCCTGTACTGGAGAACCCTGCAGTAAACATGCACACGAGACCACATCTGTGTTGTCAGTCACATTCTCTGCCATGCGGTCAGTATATTGTGTGTGTAAAGCTAATTTAAACAATACATATGTATAGCCTATCTATTTTGGAATACTTATGATCATCATTAGTCATTGTTGACTAAGGGTTGAAATATTATTTAGGATGTTGACCAGCTTTCAGAATTACCAACAGTTGACATGTTCATCTTATTAAACATTGTTACACTTCCCTGTTCTTTATGTATATATAATGAAACACTGTACCTTCCATTGAGGGATACTGACAGGATTCAGGCAGCACAGGATAGGATGAAGAGTGTATCTGGAGGTTCTTGTAACTTCCACTACTGTACACTTTATGTACCCCCTGCAGTTCTTCTTGGTAAAGGCTTTCAGTATTGCTCAGGTTTGTAGGATCCAGAAAGCCCTTCAGCTCCTCACACTGCCCTCCTCTGACTGTGGGCAACCTGACTCCCTGCATCTGACAGTCCCCAGGGCTGGTCCGTTCATCTTCTCCATGCTGCGGGCCTAATACAACCCCTACAGCAGCTGTGCGTGCCAGCGACCAGATCCTGGGCTTCTCAAAGTGAGGTAGTCCCACATTGCTCATAGGCGTGGACTGAGGTGAGGGCTGCTGCTGCTGTGGTTTGGAGCCCAGAGGATCCAGGTAGTCCATGTTCAGAGGTCTTAAACTCTTCAGGCCATTGGAGAAAGCTGAGAAGTTAGAGTGGAGTGAAAGGTCAGGGTCACAGTCTCTCTTTGGTGGGGAGGAGAGGTCATCGTGACCCGATTTCTCACAGTCACTGTCCAGTTTGTCACATTCCTCATCCTCAATGTCATCCAGGTCACTGAACTGCAGGTCTCGCTCATCCTTGCTGTCTTTGGAGTCTATACAAGAGCAGTAAGAGGTACTGAGATTACACACAAGTGAAATTGACAGTGTTGTCAATAGAAAATGTATTATTTATAGTATATTGATCACAGATGAGAAGAGGTATGAGGTACCTTTGGTGATGCTGTCTCGGTCGGTCGTAATGAGGTCCTCGTTGGTGTCATCAGCTGCTTTGTTTTTGGGGGACCAGGTCATCTTATTCTCTTTCTTTAGTCGTCTTCTAGCGTTGGCAAACCAGGTGGACACTTGTGTGAGAGTCATTTTAGTGATGATGGCCAGCATGATCTTCTCGCCCTTTGTAGGATAGGGATTCTTCTGATGCTCGTAAAGCCACGTTTTAAGAGTGCTTGTTGTCTCGCGTGTGGCATTCTTTTTCCGCGTTGACCCGTTAAAATCAACCGTCCCATACCTGATTCAAAACAAAAAGCAGCGTCTAGATTTTCAGCATTCATATTATAAGCATATTAGAATGTATAGTAGGCTTATTACGTAATAGTGTTATCGGATTGTAACTCACCTATCATACTGGTATTGTCCCAGTGAGTGGTCATATGGATAGTAGGTGGTGTGTTGGGTTATATTACTGTGAAGACTGCCTGACCCTTCTTTGAGTTCATATTGTGGGTTCTGTAGATAAGGTAAAAATACCTTTAAACTTTAATCTGTGACAGCTGTACCATATATCACTGAAACTTGATGTGCACTTTATCTGCGTGCCATTTAAGTTATAATAATTTACTTGACACTTTCAGAAAATGTGTTTGTTTATATCTTCCCCTTTAAACCAAGCCACCGATACAATGTACAATGTCGCCTTATTCTCTGTTTATTTCATTATTATATAAGTTATTTCGTCAGGCAGCTAGACAGCTTGATCCTTTGCAATCCAAAATAATCGATAACAAGCCGTGACTTAAGTCAATCGACTGAACGGAGGACCTACGCTATATGTGATGAGAGTGCTTCACATACCAGACTGGAGTAGATGGCAGAAGGGTCGGCACTGTACGGAAAGCAGCTGGTGTAGTTCTGACCGGCTGCGGCCGCCGCTGCTGCCGCGTAAGGAGAGCCGTACATCCCTAGCGCGGCGTTGAGCTCGGTCCGTGTGCTCGCCAGCAGCCGGTTCTCATAGGAGGGACAGCATAATGAGGCTGCGGTCTGAGATGCGCTTGATTTCTCCGTTACCGACCTGGAAAGCGAATGGCAGCAAGTCGTACTGGTGTTTTCCGACACGAAAAACTGCATAAAGAAAATTGAAGATAGATGTGTAATTTCTTTTTTGCGTTACAGTATATCTGCAGTTTCTGCAGAAAAGGTAGAGATAGAAAAAGGTAAGATGCAATGAAAACGATTTGTTAATGTATTTGGAATACTAAACTCCATCTTAAACTTTATTTTATTCCCATCTATGCGCTTTATTAAAATGTATTAAACGTTATTTTATTTAACTGTATTTAACTTAATAAATTGATAATTGCAATATTATCATCTTTTCACATTTCACAAAAACCTGTTTCACGTAAACCTATTTTTTGTGAGCTAATTTACTTGTTCAGTGAAAAAGTTGTTGTTGCTAAATTTTTGGTTAGACAAAAGTAAAAACGTTTAACTATATACCTTTTGACTGCAATCTGCAATTGTTGGAAGTCATAATATTGAAATCGCTATTTGTTTGAAAAGGCGTAATTAGTTTATAAGCGCAGACTGCAAAGGCAACAGGCAAAGGGAGGAGTCTGTCTCTCACACTGAACAATTACACCGTAAAGGTAATTTAGAAGTTTACAGTAACACGTGAGGTCATATATAATTCAAATAACCCATTACTATAAATGCTGACAGCCCCATGACGTAGGGTAACTTTAGTTTACGACTTATCCTGTAACAGAACAACCTGCTTGCTGTTACACGTGTTAGTTATTGAAGTTCAAAAAATAATGCGTTAGCACACCATATAAAATACATCATATTTTCATGCTTACCTGAGAAGTTGCATTGTAAGGATATCCAAACTGCGAGAAAGCCATAGCTGCTGCTTTTGTTTCCATAAGCGATATTCTTTTGCTGATCGATTGAAACCAAATCTACTTTAAATCCAGCGTCTTACATGCATTTCCACACTCGGCCTTTCGCTCAATAATAGATGATGACACGTAACTGGGGAGCGCTGAGGATCCAGTTAAGTAAATGGAAAATTAGAGTTAACATTCATCAGCTACAAAAATATTGTTGTTAAACCGCCGTAGAAAGCGTAAAGGATAACTGCAAGATATGAACTTGGTTGTGCTATTATTTGTGCTCCTATAGTTCTTTAGAATTCATCCGGGTGACGTCATCCTAATCCCGGGACAGCGAGGATGGAAGTCTTTGCCAATCACGTCATGCTTCGCGCTTTTCCTGAGGTGTTTTGCACACCCTGTCACCTTTTTTTCTTCTTTTTTTTAAACATTAGGATATTCAAAGACTTGCAGAGCAAATATGAATCATTTGTCTTGGTGTGGAGTACACAAATTTACGCTTTTATTTAATAATTGTTGAAAATACACGTTCCATGGAAATTGTTGTTTTAAATAAAATAAAAAGTCCTTTTAAAAACTATGTAAGCCAATTTTAAATATAAAACGTTCAATTAGTTTAAGTCTGTGTAGAAAATGTATCACTATTTCACGGTTTAATTAAAAACGTACTGTTAATTTAGGTTCCGTAGATAGGATTATGCTTTGATATGATTGATTTCTATATACTTAAAAGTGTATATTATGTATAAGTGAAATAGTGAGGAGCTGTCTGCAGGACCGATCAGAGGTCCGACCTGATGTTAATTTGTGACGATGTTTTCATCTCTGTCTATTAGAGAGAGGGCCAGTCCCGACAGACGTGCACACACGTAGAGCAAGTCAACAGAAGACTGATTGATGCGTATCTCGTGACCATTACGAAAAATGCGTAATTGCATCAGTAAAGATATGTATATGGCCTTGTTTAACCGGCGAGTTACACCGTGAAAATATGCCTTTCAGATAAAATTAGACGATCAGAATGGAACAGACAGAGAGAGAGAGAGAGAGAGAGAGAGAGATTAACTGAATCTCTCAAGCCTAATTATACGGCAGTAGTGGGAGTAGATGGGAACAGCATTCTAATTGAGAGATGCGCACTTGAAAGGGGTGATAGAAATAAGGCTCCCATGCGCGGAATGAAGTCTGGATCAGGGGTAATACATGCAGTTTTATTAATTGTTGTAGACAATATAATTAGAGGAAACCTCTTCTACTACTCTCTATCTCTTTGTCTCCCTCTGTCTCCGTTTCTCTCTCTCTTATTCTCACGCACACACACTGTTCTTATTTTACCACGTAGATCAGCTGATATTATCACCTTGGTCAACAGTTTCACTCTGAAATAATTGTAGCTCACAGCGCATGGCAATCTACTCTCCTGTAGCTTTCTCATTTTCAGGGAAAATATAAGAGGGATAGTTCACTACCCACACTTAAACAGGATGGGAATCTTGTTTACAAAAATCTCTTTGCGA
Organism: Botia almorhae; assembly: GCA_036877575.1. Classification (NCBI taxonomy): domain Eukaryota; kingdom Metazoa; phylum Chordata; class Actinopteri; order Cypriniformes; family Botiidae; genus Botia; species Botia almorhae. Next base: position 360 of record JAZGTJ010018364.1, on the reverse strand, counting down.
TTACAAGTTCACACGTCGAGAGGCGCCAGAGAGCCGCTAGTTCGGGTGCAAGTGTGCGGCTGTGAGAGGGATGACTGCTGTAATGACAGTAAAATATACGTTCATCAGGAAGTGTGAGTGACACGTTTCAGAAATCTCACCTGTAAAACAGAACGATATTAAAACGACACATAATAACAAATGGGACGCTGCCTGTGAGCCAAAGTCATTTTTGGTAATTTATTGTTTTCTACATAAATTGGTTCTACGTAATATAAAGAACATTCTGTAAAAATATAACTTGGGTATCTTTAATACTGACTGAGGAAGGCCATGTCAAAGACTGAAATCGCAGTGAGATGAATGATTGAAATCAAATTT
>JAZGTJ010018363.1:0-11486 GCA_036877575.1 Botia almorhae | reverse complement strand
TATATATTGTATTTAGTCAAACGAGTCCACACGTTTGATAGACATTGATAGATGTCAATCACACCTCAGTGATTATATAAGTCAGACCGAGACATTTACATCAACAACAGTTTGCTTTGCTCTCGGTTCAAACCAGAGGACAGTGTCCCATGATCAAAGTGTGATGAGATCTGAAGATCCATTACAGCACAGTGGACAGAGAACGGGTCGAAAAGTTTGTACCCATACAAATCAAACAACAGATATTGGATTTTTACCTTTTGTCCTCAAAGCGGCTGATGAGGTCGGACACTCTGCCCTTTCCGACACCTCCTTCCACTCCGCCCTCCATGCTGGGTTTGAGGGATACGGTTTCAGATCCCAGCGGAATGGACACTTCTGTCACCGGACTGCTAAGGTGCGCTGGTTTCGGAGGCACTGCAGAAAATCAGAGATTGATTTGAAACACACACTCTTATGCTGCAGTACAGCACACGATAACACAACCAGAGTAGCTTCATTCATCACTACCATGAAAACCTACAGGAGAAAACCTCTAACACTGGTGTTGTTTGAACCGGACGCCGACACTGTTTCCACCACCAGGTGGCAGTAGAGTTTTGTGTTACCAGGCGACCTGCTAATACTTGTCAAGGTGAATGTCTGTCTGTACCTGCTGTGTGAAAATCACAGCTAATCTCAGTCAGTCTGATGAGGTAAAGCTATTATGGCGCTCATGACTCCTTCTTGTATCCAGATGAAAACAGAGGAAAGCCTTTTTTTCCACAGAGCTGTAATATAGTCAGTATTGCCATTTCAGAAGAGCAGGCGTGTTAAAGCTCTGTTGTAGGGGACTGCTGAAGGGGAGTGGTTAACGGATCTGACTCCGCCCAAACCAACAGACTGATGTCATCAGAGAATGAACGTTAAAAAGGGGGAGGACATTTTCAGATTTTGATTAAAGATTACAAGGGCACGTATTATTCATTTATAATAAGCACGGCAATATTCCATAAAAATAAGAAATTGTGTATTTTGATTTCATGGTGACTTTAAAGAAGCAGTGCTAGTTCGGCATTAATTAGTAGCCATATTGACTTGAGTTCGGTGAACGGTAGCTTTTAGCATTTAGTGCCTATTATAAAAAGGGAAATTGTGATTGTGTGCAGTGAGGTTTAGCGCACAGATGACTTCTGGTAAATTTAGCCACTGCATAAACAGTGAGCCACACTGCAGAATCGTGTACACAGTTATGTGTGTCTGTGCTTTATGTATGCGTAACTATACCTTGTGGTTTGGGATGCAGTGGCCGATGGCCTGAGCCTCTTCCATTTAATCTACAGTGACTTTTAGCGCTGAATCGGGCTCCGCGAGTCAATCTCTCACTACGTCGGCTTTGTTCTGTCGGGCTGCTGCTGCTGCTAGTAACTGAAGGGAAAGAAAAAGAAGATTTTTGGAAATACCGTACTGCATGATTTGCACTTTATTCCTACAGAAACAGCAACAGTGGCTTAGCCAATGGTTTGAGTTTGGGGCGGGACTATCTGTTCGCGTAACCAATGAAAGATGGAGGCGGAGAGTTCAAGAAAACTGCTCAAAGACATTCTGTTATTTATTTTGCAATTTCATTCTCTGACACTAAAGTGAACGCATGCACACACTAATAGTGTGCTGGTAAATATACTCCCTTTTGCAGAAGTGAAAAGTATGTTTAATTTAAAGGTCTGTTTTTGAGCTCATTCTTAGTCAGGGACAATAAAAAAGTGACCTTGAAACTAACAGTGAATTCAATGTGAAACAAAAACTAAAAATAATCACCAAGTTCCTCTAAGTCATAAAAGAGTGACTGTTTGAACGATCAATATTCAAGCGATGAGGAAACTTCTCGGTTCAGCAGAGAAATGTTTTCCTGATAAACAGCTTTAGCAAACAGGGCCCTGTCACTGTCACATCACATGCTCCTCTACTGTTGAGAGCCAAGACATGAAGGTCAGGTGTCACAGACAGAGATCGCTCTGTACCACATGTGGAATTCAGATACACTCAGTGCTTACAAAAAGTTCCTGGTTCCCACAGTTGAACCAAAACTGCATCTTTCCATTCGACCAAAAAAAAACAGATTATCTGATGGCTATTTTTACTGCTTAAGTTGAACCAGTGGAAAAGGCACTCACAATAAATGGCTAAGCCTCTAAAAAATATTTAAACAAAAATAAATCAAGGAGAAAACACACACAGTCCTCCAAGAGTCTTAATGTATTCAAATACATTAAGAACAACTGTAATTGTTAACTTATGTAATGTACTGTAAGTCAAATGGGATATTCTGTGCAACTTGTAAACAATATAACATCATAAGTGTTCTGTAGCTCGACCGGTTGAGCATCTGCGGTTCGATTCACAGGGCAAACACATACTGATCATTTCTATGCTTTGAAAGTACTGCAAGTTGCTTTGGCGTGTGTCAGATGCATAAATGTAAATGTAAAACTTTTCTTCCGGGACCGAACTCTAACTTAGTTGCTGCGCTCGACATTTTTAACCAAGAGGCCCATGTAAATGAAGGGCCTCTGTTCTCTTAAATCAAAGCCTGTGGATCTCAATGCATCAGGCGACACAAAGAGAGTCTTTCTCTGGCCTTCCCAACATCATCGGGTCTCTTTTATTCGTCTTGGGCCAGCAGTTCTGATGTCTGGGAATAAATGGTGTTGTTGTGCTGGCAGTAAATACAATGTGGTTGTAATAGTCTGACAACAGAAACAGTCTGACGTTGAATCAGTTGACTTGAATCAACTACACAAACAAGCTGTCTTTAATGACTGACGCCTGCATCACAGTGACATCACAATGTGGTAGTGTAATAGATTTGTTGTAATATACTTCATGTTAATCACCTTAAACGTGTGTATACGTGACACAATGTCAGAAGAGGTTTAATCATTTAGAAGTATTGTTTAATCAATCAACCCGTTTGACTTTATCAGTGTGATATTTTTAAGCTTTGAGGAATTTCCTTGTCGTCTTTAGGAATGAAGTTCATCCTCCTCTCTCTGTCTATCACTGTAATCTAATCTTCATCACTGTTATCTAATCTTCATCACTGTAATCTAATCATTACGGCTTACGTTATATTTTAATCATCTACATAATTTACATTTACTCTCATGCATTCGGCAGACGCTTTTATCCAAAATGACTCACGGTGTATTCACAGTATGCGTTTGATTATTATGCACGTTCCCAGGGGATTCAATCCACAACCTCTGCACTGCTAACGCAATGCTTTACCCATTGAGCTACAGGAACTGATCTAATATCTAATAATCTAAAACTAGTACAGTCCAAAAGAACCAGCACATCATGAACATGAACATATAATTGAATCACACGGAGAACACTTATTTATAAAGCCGTATCTACAGATCTGGATCAGTAAGAAGCAACCTACTGCTGAAACCACCCTAACAACTACTTAACAACATGCTAAAACCCTCTTATAACACCTTAGCAACTGCATAGCAACTTCCTAGCAACCAGCCTCAACACCCTAGCAATACAGCGGTGGACGTGGGCAAGCACCAATCAAATTTTCTTGAGGAACTACAAAAATACTTTGCGGAAATCAATGCTATAGGATTGTAATTAACATCATCTACTTGTGCGTGTACACAAAACAGCACACGGCATCCTCAAAGGGAATAATTGCAGTGAACCTCGGGGCACGCTTTTGATTACTGGCTGCTGGGTTACCATAGCTACCTGTTCCCATAATCATCTAGTTGGATGAAATACGAATGATGCACATCATACACAGACATGCAGTGCTGCGCTTCTGCAGCTGTAATGAGTTTATGAACGCAGTCAGGTCGACGTCTAATGACGTGCGACCCAGTGGTTACAAACTACAGCGATTAACGGTGCTAAAATGTGTGTATGAGGAAACAAACGAATGCTTCGCATTCCTCAAGTCTATAACACAGCCAGGAATGCTGGAGCTGTCACAAATCTGAGTGCAAAGCAGGAAAGAGTTTGCAGTCTGACACATGCCTTTATGAAATACAGTGTAGTAATTATCAGCAGTCAAATCTACAGGTTGTTTGCTGAATATTCCAGATGTTGTTCGCGTCTGTATGTGACGTTCAACACGTACAACTCAGTTCTAGTCGTTCTGGATGTCGAACACAACATGCAACATAAGATTCCACATTTATTTGAATAAAAGGTCCAGCTGGGCAAAGCTCATGAGAAAACATGTGATGAGATATTTAAAGACGCCTGTCCCATAAGAGGAACGAGATGATACCGGACAGAATAAACAAGCTCATTTTGTTCTCGAACAGAGATGGAAACTGACCATAACAAGGACAGAAATTTGGTGTGTTATACAGGAACATATAAAATATAAAAAAAGGAAGAAAGATGTCTAACAAACTTCAGACACGGTAAACGATTCCCTGATCACACGAGTTAATGTCAGATGAAAGAGCAAATGAGTACGACTGAAAAATGTTAACGACTTAAACGGGTTCACACAGGTTGGTAACCTCAACATGACTTGTTAGTATAACTGACTAGAGATAAACAAACATCTCAATGACACTTGTAGTTTGTGAAGTTTATGAATTACAAATTCATGCATTTTTAAGCCTTACCACAATTGCTCCCTACTGAGTTTAATGTCTTAAAGCACGTTCAGTAAAAATATAATAAACCAAGAAGATTCCTACATTATCAGCATCAACATCCAGAATTCACTAAACCGGATTCACTAAACCTACATTCTGATTTAACTATCTATAAGCAAATCATGAGTGCCTTACCATATTAACTTCAGTTTAACAGCATGTTGTACACAGAATTAAACAACAGCGTTAAAAAAAGACAAGCATGTGTCAAAATACAACAACAAAAACCCCAGGCAGCACCCTTCACTAAAGCACTGTTGCCAAGTGGATCTATAGTGTCATAGCATCTGCACAAAGCATGTGAGCCAATAATATTACAGGAGTAGCAGAGGTGTGATTAGTTATCACAGGTTAAACCAGAGTAATCTTACCCTCCGTCCATTACAACGAGTGCAAATATTCCCAAGACAATGAGGCAAACACGAGCTGTTTTCTTAATTTAAACCTTCCGGTCCAGTATAAACCACAGGGCAACCGAAACTGCATGAAACGTGAGGAAGTGGCCCCTCCCTCCAAACACACACACACACACACACACACACACTTCTCTTTCTGAAACACAACACTAATGAACGCCACTAACATTCACTGTGCATGTACAGTATCTTACAGTTTTGTTGACAGCTACGGCAATAAATTGTGTTTTCATCTGAACAACGCTGCGGTGAATTCTTCTCATGATTTTTGTGATGTGACACAGGTTCCATAAAATTACATTTTTATTTATGCATTTGGCAGACTTTTATCCAAAGCGACTTACAATGCATTACACTATACATTGTTTCTGAGCATATGCAATCCCTGGGATCGAACCCATGACCTTGGCATTGTTAACACTGTGCTCCAACCACTGAGCTACAGGAAAGCAGACTAAAACATTAGTCTGTAGAAGATTAGTGTCTGCTAGAGGTAAAGCTAAAGTGTGTCATTTCTGCAGTCTTGGTCAAGCAGGTTTAAATTAAAGCCACTATTAAACCAGAACACTTTTGAATGAATCGAGAGCCAAAGTGACTCAGAAATTTGACTGTGACGGGTAGACAAGCAATTAAATAGTTTTACAGTAGATAAAATGAGGAAGAAATCATGGCCTCAGTACAATGGTGCCTCTCAACAGCCTCAGGCATTAGCCCGTTCTAAACTCTCTCACATCACTGCATACTTGCACGGGCATCACATAAACCGCTTGATAATACCCATTTGTTTCTGGTCCAATCAGGACAGTCGAATAGCTTTTTTACACGCCCCCCCAACAGTTTTACTTGTCCCAATAAAAGGTGATGCTTATTAGTAAACATTTTTACATATTAGAAAACATTAAACTTTAAATACAACATGCGAATATGAATAATCAATTTTATAATCAATTAATGATTTATTATTACATTAGCAGTTCAAAACACGAATGGCAATGTCACCAACTGGCCTGAAGTTGGCTCACTGTGATGTCACATCCTCTGATGTCACTACATACAGAGAGAAAATCCCCACACACTCAAAATAAACAGATTACAGCTAAATAGAGCTTGAACTAGAAGGGAACTGGTAACAGAACACTGACACACACCTTTCATATGATGTTCATGATGGTGTTTACCAGATTCCACAGCTGATGTGATTAACTTTAAAATACTCACTGTCTGCACTCAGCGTCCAATCAGATTACAGTCCCAGGCATCTGGCGTTTTTCAACCATCTCAGCACCGTCTCAACCAAACTCAACTCATTTACATTCACATTTATGCATTTGGCATAAATTTTATCCAAAAACGACTCGCAGTGCATTCAAGCTCCACAACTGATCAGTATGTGTTCCCCTGGGAATCGAACCCACAGCCTCTGAGCTGCTAACACACTGCTCTGCCAGTTCAGTTACAGAAACACCTGAAGCACAAACCTGAATGTTTTTGTGTCTATTTATCTATTTTTGCCAGCATGCAGTTAATGAGCTAAAACATTCGACAGCACTGCATGTTTTACTCACTTTTTCTGCTATTCTAAAAGGCACTTTCACGGTTTCCTCAGGAGATTTTAAAGCATGTTCAATGACTTTTTATTGTGCTGAACAGGTGTCATCTTGCCTTGCTTTTACACTGAATGCAAGTGCTGTAAAATAAATTAAAAGACAAACAAAAACAAGGCCAGGAAAGCCACTAGACCACTAGAGGTAAAAATACTCCACCTGCTCATAACTATTACAAAGTTCTCATGGAAACTGCTCAGTGATGTGTCTGCTGTGGTATATGGTAAAAAAAAGATCATATTCGTTTACTATTACGGGTCTCTGTAAGGTGTGGTGGTGACTCACGATTTAAACCAGTTTAACCAGCATAACTAGTGTGACATGATACCACCAACTCTATTCATGTTTCTATCTGAAGTCTCAAAAACAAAACTGCAAAATGCTCATATTGTTCTGAAAATCAATTATGTTCTGAAATGTATTAAGAACAATGTTTCCTTTTTGCTCCAAATAATTGTACATTAGACATCCAAAAGCTTTTGATTGGCTGTGGTGTGGTGTAGCACAATCATGCTAATTAACACATGCAAATGTACAGTCTTCTATCCCTTACAGTAAATCCAACTGTACAGCATTGGCTGAATGGACAGGAAGATAAACGCAGCACTTAAGAAAGATTCAATCTGACATGCAATACTGCGTCAACGGCTGCGATAACGGTCAGATAGACTGAGCGAGAAGAGTCAGCAAACAGATACAGACAGGAACAGATGAAGAGAGAGAGAGAGAGAGATAAAGAGTATGAGAGAAAGAAAGAAAGAAAGAAGGAAAGAAAGAGAGAGAGAGAAAGAAAGAAAGAGGGAGAGAGGCAGAGAGAAAGAGTATGAGAGAAAGAAAGAAAGAAAGAAAGAAAGAGAGAGAAAGAGACACAAAGAAAGAAAAAGAAAGAAAGCGAGAGAGAGAGAGAAAGAGAGGGAGAGAGAGAGAGAGAGAGAGAGAGAGCGATGTTGTTGCCCACCTTTGCTCTGAGCGATCTTCACTGCAACACAAGCCTCCTCTTCATCTGACTGTTTGGAGGGAAAGCAGCTTGGCGTTCCAGATTTATCTAAAAGAAAAACAGAACGTTTGATTTGTTTAATTCACACTTTTATTAATAGCTACAGCAGAGGGAGGGTACAGTAACTGATGTGGCATTTATTAATCTAGTTTTGAATAGTGTTTCTATTAATATAATTCAGAGGGGCACAGCAAACAATGTGGCGTTTAAAACTCCCATCCGCCACACTAATTGCTTTGGAGCACATGTAGTCTGAACCGCTCAGACCTGCGTGATCGACTCGTCAGGGGACGGTAACTGCAAAGAAACTCAAACATGATACTTGCCAACACAAAACAATTATCACGAGTCAATCTGTCCTCTGAAGAATGCCATGTGACAACCCTTATGTGAAATATAGCTTGAATTAAGCCATCAAAACACAAGTATGAGGAACAAAAACACTCAAATCTTTATTTCATTGATGCAAAAAAAATAAAACACTGATATGCATTACTGTAGTAAATTGATGCTTAATGCTCATTAACAATGTCACAGAAATATTGACTTTATTTTCTTCAAGCAAAATTCATTGCAAAATTCAATTCAGAGACTTTTCTTTTGATTTTGGAGTCAAATGTGACCTACACGTGTACACATGTAACATTTACATTATTTACATATTAATTATGTTCGATTATGATTGTGGATTAGTGTCAGTGAACAAAAGCTGTCTGGAAGACAAATACACTGAGCAGAAGGTCGGCGCGTGAGGAGAGATTATGAGGAAACATTAATCCAGCCTGTGTTGCAAAACAAAAGAAGCTCATTTCTAGAGAACCGCCTCTAATTAATTCTGCTGTGATATCTGGAACATCAGAGAGACGTTCACACGCTCTATTTATAAGGCACATAAAAGATCCAGTAATATATATGTGCAGTAGCAAATAAGGCGCGTCTGGTTTCCCAGTGTACACACATACAGCGAAACCCTGTACAGTACAACTTTGAAGCATAAGGGAAGGAGTTTTTGACAGTGGAAAAGAACAGGTAAGAAAACAGAGACATGAATACATCAGAAGAAATAAAATAATAATAAATGCATTTAAAAAAAAAACATACAAGCTTTTCCTGTAGCTCAGTGGTTAGAGCATGGCGTTAACAATGGCAAGATCATGGGTTCGATCCCAGGGATTGCACATACTCAAAATCAATGTATAGTGTAATGTAAGTCCTTTTGGATAAAAGCGTCTGCCAAATGCATAAATATAAGATAAAAATAAGTGACATTTAATAAATAAGTGGGAGAAAACTGTAATGTGTTGATAAATGAAGTCAGTTCAACGTGGTGTGAAACAAGTTTTAAGCAAAATATTTTATGAGGTGTTTGTGTGTGTGTGTGTGTGTGTGTGTGTGTGTGTGTGTGTGTTACCCTGCCGGTGAGATTAAAGCAGGGGTTTTTCATCAGACCATCTGGAATCCTTGAGTCCATCTAAAGACAGAACGGTCTACATGACCAACCCCCACAACCCAACCACCCCCAACATACACACACGTACAAACAAACACACCCCAACACACACACACACACAAACGTGTACATATGTACTCAAGTCATTCTAATGAAGGCTTCAAACACACACATTCTTTGAGCTAACAGAACAACCACAAGAAACAAACTTTAGCGAACATGAAAGAGGGGGGGGCTGGCGAGACCCTAAATAAAGCTCTATTTATGAGCCATGAGAGGTGGTTAATGGTTCTCACAGCACATACTGCACAACCCAACACTATATGTGAGACTGGTTTGTGTAGTGCTTGGCTGCCATGACAACCAAGGCCTAGATTAACTTGCTGCTCGGTTAGACGCACAGAATTCTGGGTATTTACAGCCGTCAGTTATCGGAATACAAGAAAACAATAGACGTGACACGTTTATGGGACTATTTATGATTCTATACAGCGTGCACTGTAGCGTTTACAGTCAACCCTTATTAGGTGCCGTGAATTATGTTCACAGTCAAGTGGCCACAATGAATGTAAATATCGTAATGGCAGTGAATTATGAATCAATCAATACAAATGAACATGCATCTCTACATCAGGCTCAATTAAATATCAGCATGCTCACATGCATTTCAAATAACGAACCACACACAGCAGAACTGTGTTTCCTATGTATGGGAACGACTGTTAAGTGTGCATGCATTCATCATTGCATGTTATACATAAACATGGATTAAAAGTTGACACAATAAACTGAGGCCAAACCAGGTCAAATTTACCAGTAGTTTAAAAATAAATATATCATAATAAAGAAAACATGTAGCATTACTGTCAGTAATACTGAGAGTCTAATACTAGAATTGTAGCAAATATACAGTAATGTACAAATTTCAATGTTTTTTTATAAGACAGGGGTAGTTAATAGTTAACAGTATAACTGTAATAATTCCGGTGGCAATGATGATTACTACGCTATTTTTATAAGGGAAACACTGACTTCATTATTAATGTGTATAAAGGTTAATAACTAAACAGCAAATGCAGCTCCTTTAATAACCCTATTTTTAATCTTAAACTTATAGCTTTCCACAACATGCCACATAAAGAGATAAACAGATGTTCTGATTATGTTTAACAGCTTCCGTGAAACACTGAAATTTAGGAGAAAAACATAAGGAAGTCTACTGGCAGTTTGAAAGGTGCACAAGTCAGATATCTAATCGAGACATCTTATCTGACTTTGTGAAGACAACATGAGGTCCGCCACAAAAAAGTGTGCAGCATCTGAGGGTGAGCTGAAGGTCTTGTCATTTGATACATGAGGAAACGCAGTAAGTAATAAACAGAATAATACCTGTTCTGCTCTCGGCACTGAGCTGTGACTGGATTTCCTCTTTTTCTACGTTCCTTGGATGTTTCTCCATCTCAATCAGGCTTTTATATCAAAGAACACACTGAAGAACCAGAAAGTACCCTTGACATTTCTCCAGCCTGCTTAACAATTGTCATCAAAACAAGCGTCTGTAAGTTTAGCGTCTTCCTGTCTTGCCCCTCTTCCCCTCACCCGCCACAAAACCGGTTTCTCAGCTAACATGGGAGGAAGCTGGACATGCACAACATGTAAAACAGTTTCCATAAACATCAGCCTAAACCAGAACTTTCAACCTTTAAAAGACTCAGAGAGGCCAGACAGACCAGCTAGATTTGTTTTGGTGTCACTTTACAAAAACATCAATTATAATGTTCTTATTTTGTAGGAAAAAGTAAGCAGCGCGTTCTGTGCTCTTTGGTTTTGTGAATAGTTCTAAGCATAAGCGATATTAATAGTTACAATAGCAAACGTGAGTCATTACTTATAGTATATAATAACATCTGAGTCCCACACTGCTCTACACGTAGCAGAAATTAACCTTTGATCAGTCATCAGCTTCTGTTTTCTGAGCTTGCATATCTGTGTCACATTTTTCTGCAAAGTTCTGCTTTTCACTTCAAGCTTGTCTGTTAGATAAACTGCGCCACTGAAAGTCATTGCACGGCTTACAGTGAGAAACACATAATGATATGACAATTCTGTACATCTATTCTCAGCAGCAGACTCGTAGGTGGTGGTGAGGTCATGGATCACAGACTCAACAACCTTTCACGTTAGACTGCGCAGACGGATGACAAGAAAAAATGAGATGTTGTTAATGTCTGAATTGTCTGCACAGCCGTGAAACTTCTTCTGAGGTCTCCTGCTGCTTGAATGTTTCTCTGAGAAGTCTCAAGTGTTTCTCTGAGAAGTCTCAAGTGTTTCTCTGAGAAGTCTCAAGTTTTTCTC